>CM065804.1:64255000-64482500 GCA_033398695.1 Orobanche coerulescens
AGACGGCAGAGTTGGGACAGGATTGATGATCTTGAAAAGTTATGATTTTGGGAATCAATATGCCGATTAGATTTCGGAGAAGAGTTGTGCATTTGAGAGAAATGTTGGGGACGGTTGAGGAGAGCATGTAGTCATGTTAGTTCATTTTCGAGATATATGAACTGTTTTTGAGCATCTGAAAATGATACTTTTCAAAATGAATGTTTTACGGATGTTTTACCGAAAATGATTTTTGGGCCGAGACCCAATCGACTTTGAAATAGTTTTATAACTCAGGACTTGGGGTCCGAAAAAGGGTTTTTCTACTTTTTAAACTTCCTGTAATATGGAACGAGATATGGGCTGAGACCCTATTGTTTCAAAAGGCTTTTTCATGTTTTCTAAAACTCCCGAGAATTGTAAAACACTTTATCAATCGTTTATCTATTTCGTTCCTGCCTTTCGGGGTTTTGGCTTACTTGTTCAAATGAAACTTCTCGGGAAGTCTTTTGCTCTGTTGATTTGTTTCAATGTTTTGTCATGGCATATTTGAGGTGATCCAGGATGGGTTAATGGTTGACATTGCAAGTCATATGTGAAATAGGAGTTTTTGGTCGGAATTTATATACTGAGATTTTGGAACTCTATCGTGTGGTTTTCCGATGGAATATTAGTGGATATTGGTGGCGAAGCAAATTGGTATACAGGAGTCGGGATGTGGTCAATCATTTGCATAGTTTTCATTTTAAAAACTTCGAAATCGTGTGGATTCGAAGGAAACTGTTATCGAATATTTGGCACCAGCGAGCCGATTTATTTTTTTTGAAAATTGATTTTGTGGTCTTACCAAAATTTATGTTTTGAGCTTTGAAATTTTTGAAAGAAATTTCGAAAATTTGTCTTCTTGACAAGACTATGTGATTTCAAACTCATTTTTGAAAATGTGACTAATATACATATGCATTTAGTGCATAGTGCATATCATGATGAAGTTATGAGTGTGACTCACAAACTAGACGAGACATCAGTATGGAACGATGAATAAAGATTTGAACTTCAGTATGGTAGTTGGTTATCCAGGGACGATCGGTTGATTGATCGGATAAGAAGAATATGCTGCGTGATGTAGAATTCATGCACATGATGTAATTTTGGAGCTTCGGATTTTGTGAAACTGGGATGTATGTGCTATGTGATTCCATTTGGTATGGTAGTAGCGCGATTTTTACCATAATAATTTTTGAATGATTTCTTTGTAAGTGTAGATTTGGGGATGGTGACCCCATGCTGGTTGTTTTGGATATTAAGTGGTCGTTTCCACTCCATGTATGATTGGATATGTTTGTCGGTTTGTGATTGGTTGTTCGTATGTCGAGCGATATGTTCACCAGTCGGGTATGTTTATTGAGATCCACTGTATGTGATTGGTGTGTCGTTTTGAGAATGTTATTCTTTCGTATATCTGTTTCTGTAGTTCTGTGTTGACCGTGTTGGAGCTTACCGTGTGAAGGTATTCTCGATTATCGTTGATCGTTCGATGGTCATATTGGATTTTATCATGATGATGATATTCTCGATTGTGTTTTGACCTTTGGTTGGTCATATTGGAGGTTATCAGGTTGATGATATTCTCAGTTGTGTTTTGACCTTTGGATGGTCATATTAGAGTTTAACATGTCAATGATATTCTCGGTTAATCTATTGGTTGATCATTGTTGGTGATCATCTGAGCGTTCGGATTTTGTGTCGATGTTTCGGGATTTGTTGCCATTGTGTTGGGCAGTTGTTTCACAGATGTATCGTGCACTATTGGTTTTTAGCAGCTTGGAACTTGATTGTGTAATCAGGCAGACAGGATTTGACATGGATAGATTATTTCATCCGACGATGATATATTTGGTTGGGACTCATGGAATTGTTATTGTTGTAACAGCCCGAAAACAGTGGCTATTACAGTGCCGTGGACCCCCTACCGGGACCCACCAGGCGATATCATGATATAGACTTACAACCTGACAACGTGGCACCGTACCACAATAAAAACCCCGATGTGGAGTATAAGTTATACATGTCTTTAATACGAGCAAGCGTACACAGGATTCAAATTCGGTACAGACCATATGACGATGAGCAATACCTAACAGATTATAGTACATTCATCCGACACAAAATAAAATGAAAATCACAATAATACATAACCGAATATCAAAAGACTCGGGCCCCCCGAAATAGCATACTTCAAAACCCTCCGTCGCCATTGTGCTCCTCCTGTGCCTTGCCCTTTCCTCGCCCTGAAATACAAGTATTTCGCCCCAAACCACAGGGTCAGCTATACATGATAATAATTCTCATGATATTATACATTTCATATATATACTGATCTCAAAGAAAACCATCGACTACTGAATATACCCCGAAGGCGTATAAATAATCAGTCCCAACTGTCGAACATAACCAAATATACGAATGACCACACAATATGGCTCAGGACGGACGTCACAGTACGCCCGATCCGGAAATGTGTCCGTGCACATGTCCACCCCGTATACGGAATACAGAATATACGTGGGACGATGTACCTAATTAGCCTCACGAACTACGTCTCGTGTGCACGATCTAAATGCGGAAAACATCCACGCATGATCATCAAGTGCCCAGCTAAAAATCCTACACATAACCAATCGGCACGCAGATATTACTCCAGAGATGTCACGAGGCAACATGACAACGAAAATCAACGAATTATACCTTTATCAAGGAAACCGAACAACTCACCGAAGTGTCAACAAAGCTCAAAAGGACCAACGATAACAAGAACGGTAATTTCGGGTATAACACCCCAACACCATTATAATACGATCAAGGGCATCACGAATCATAGATTATCAGAATATTTCATACACACGAAACGCATAATAATCACAAGAATTCAACCATCATTATAACCAAGCAAGATAACTTGCCTCAATTCCGTAGATGAATAATCCTTCTGTGAATGATCAAACGAACGGTACCCTCGTCTAACAATACTCACGTGAACAAGCAACCTTGAATGAAATGTAATTCATTCAACAACACATTCGTATGATAACGGTATTATTACATGAACAATATTCGTAAATTTACTTGAATAAATCAACTATCCTATTGATCACTTTAATGGTCCAATTATAAATCATCATATGTTTATCATGTTCATTTACATATTCTAACATTAATGTCAAATACTTGAGGTCTTGTTTATTATCAATGTAATATCGTGAAAATATCTTCTCAAATCATCGACACTTCCAATTACGATATAAGTTTGTGTTTAATTACGTTCTTCATTATTTTACCAACGATTACATTCAAAACTGATTACTATATGAAACATAAGTTTAAGTTTTTAGTGAACTAAGAACATCATCTTAATTTACGTCTCTTAACACGCACGGATTAATGAAATGGAATTCGGCTACTCCTATACCGCATTTGTATCATCATATTCAACACAATCCTCTTAAGAACATTATCAACCTATTAATGTAGTGATTAACACCCTTTAACGAAATCGATTAATTTGAACATATGAAGATTACAACTTCCTTCTATCAACATCCATTGTTTTACTTTTGAAGAATTTATTAAAAGCCTAGTTATATCATTGGATACTTGAAATTTTAAAAGTAACTTCATCCCATCTTGCGAAGATCATATTCAAAGGGTTAACATAATCTTTCCAACAATTTTATTACAAAGGTTTTAGAGTCCAAAAATCATGGTTCCATATTACCTTCAAGAATCAATTGAATGTTCAAGACAAATTTAACATTTCTCACCTTTAATCATTAAGGATATCATCCTTAACATGTTCCTAGTGTTGAGACTATAATCAACTTCCGATTATCATGTTATACATCAGGTTTTATGTATATCATTATCAACACAATCACATTATGAAGTTATTTACATCAATAAGTAACACTAATACCCTCAATGTTAATCTTCACTTAGTTTGAGCATGATTCAATTAACTTATCATGTTTACACTAGCTTAAACTAACATTATGTGAAGTATTTATCTACTAACATCATCATAAGCATGGAATTGATATGAGTTAAAGAAAGACCAACCTCAAAATGAATAACAACACCAACACTTCAAGGGATACACTTCAATCTCTAACTCTCCAAGTCACCAATCAAGTGCTGAAGCTCCAACACAAGTTAGAAGGGCTTAGAAACGGAGTTGGAAGGGAAAGGAATCGTTTTTCTCAGTTGGGAGGTTGAAAGGGTCGAGTAGGAAATGAATGGAAAGTCATACTTTTATAATCTGAACTCGGCATTACGTACGTTAACGAAAGTGGTTAACGTACGTTATAGCCCTTACGTACGTAATCTCATGATCATTACGTACGTAACCAATTTCATCAGATCTTTCTGCCTCAAAACACGCAATTCGTTACGTACGTAACTATATAGCTATTATGTACGTAATATCCGTTGACTTGGCTGTCGCGATCGACTCCCGACCACCTACCCTCGCTCGGCCCCACCCGCCGAAAGGCGGACTGCTAGTGGATCTCCCGCATTACGTACGTTAACATATGGATGTTACGTACGTCAGGTGACATACATAGCGTACGTTAAGAAGATAGGTTAACGTACGTTAAGTGATATAACAAGCATAAATGGAATTCTCCCAATATCACCCAACAATTAATATAGTATGAATGACCATGATTCCAACTTAACATAATTCGTCGATATACTTGCTATAATATCACAGATATGGTGTGAAAATACTTAGCTTAAATCATAAAATACAATATTAAAGGCGAGGGTATTACATACTCCCCCCCTTAAAAGGAGTTTCGTCGCCGAAACTAAGGGGTAAACAGTTCGGGGTATTTCTCTCGCATGCTATCTTCAGTCTCCCACGTAGCTTCATCGACTCCATGTCTCGACCACTGAATTTTTAATAATGGAATCGCCTTGTTCCTCAGCTGTTTAATTCTTCTCTCGAGTATCTGCACAGGCCGTTCTTCATACGAATGGTCATCGGCTATTTCGACCTCGTCGAAGTGAATAACGTGGCTTGGATCAGCAACATACTTCCTTAACTGAGATACATGGAATATGTTGTGAATCCGGCTCAAAGCTGGTGGTAATGCTAAATGATAGGCTAGGTCGCCTACTCGTTCCAGGATCTCAAACGGACCAATATACCTTGGGCTCAACTTGCCTCTCTTCCCGAATCGGAAAACACCTCTAGTAGGAGATACTTTGACTAGTACATGGTCACCAACCTCAAACTCGAGTGGTCGTCGACGATTATTTGCATATGATTTCTGGCGGCTTTGGGCTGTTAATAGATGACTCTTGATCAGGGAAATCTTCTCGCGGGCTGCCAATAACATATCAGGTTCCGTACCAATAGATTCAGACAAATCGTCCCAGCACAAAGGGGACCTACAACGACGACCATACAATGCCTCATAAGGTGCCATCATGATCGAGGCGTGCCAGCTGTTATTATATGTGAATTCTACCAACGGCAGTTGGGCTTCCCAGTCAGGCTTCCAATCGAGAGCACATGCCCTCAACATATCCTCTAGAGTTTGAATTGTCCTCTCAGACTGACCGTCGGTCTGAGGATGAAAAGCCGTACTGAAGTTCAACTGTGTACCCATAGCACGATGAACCGCCTTCCAGAAGTGCGACACGAACCGTACGTCCCGATGTGATACAATACTCTTAGGGGTGCCATGCAGTCTCACAATCTCTTTGATGAATAATTGGGCCAATCTCTCAGGGCCCCAAGTATCCTTGATCTCCAAGAAGTGGGCTGATTTAGTCAATCGATCCACAATCACCCAAATCGTATTCATGCCTCGACGGCTCGTCGGCAAGCTAGTAATAAAATCCATCGATATGTCTTCCCACTTCCACTCGGGAATCGGAAGCGGTTTCATCATGCCAGCTGGTCGTTGATGCTCAATCTTGACCTGCTGACAGGTCAAACATTTCGAAACGAATTCGGCAACCTCCCGTTTCATGTTACCCCACCAATAATACGACTTCAAATCCTTATACATTTTGTTCGATCCCGGGTGTATGGAATACGGGGTAGCATGAGCCTCCTTCAGAATAGTATTCCTCAACTCTTCGTCTGCTGGTACACATACTCGGTTTTTAAAGCGTATCAGTCCATCCTCGTGAACCACAAATCCAGGGGCCTTCCCCTGATCGATTTCTCCTCGAATTCTGGATAAGAATGGGTCCGTCATCTGTTTCATCCTGATCGTCTCATCAAGGGATGATGAAATCTCAAGCGTGCACAGTTGTCCCTGAATACGTTGTAACCAGACCTCAATCTCTGGTCTCATGAACTCTAATTGCAATTCCTTCTGGCGGTCAAACGATCCAGTATCTGCTCCTGCACCGTCTTGCGGCTCAAGGCATCGGCAACTACATTTGCCTTGCCTGGATGATAAAGGATCTCGATATCATAGTCTTTGATTAGCTCTAACCACCTCCTTTGTCTCATATTCAACTCTTTCTGGGTAAAAATATACTTCAGGCTCTTGTGGTCCGTAAAGATCTGGCAGGTAACTCCATACAGATAGTGGCGCCAGATTTTTAAAGCAAACACTACGGCTGCTAACTCCAAGTCATGAGTCAGGTAGTTGACCTCGTAAGGACGCAACTGTCTGCATGCATAGGCGATCACTTTCTCGTCCTGCATTAATACGCAGCCAAGGCCCTGTCTCGATGCATCGCTATATACCACGAATCCTTCCGTTCCTCTAGGTAGTACCAAAACAGGTGCTGAAATTAATCGACTTTTGAGTTCATCAAAACTTTGCTGACATGCTTCCGACCACAAGTACTTCTCATCTTTTCTCAACAGATTAGTCATCGGTTGAGCAATTTTGGAAAATCCTTCCACGATAAATGCAGTAATAGCCTGCTAGACCCAGAAAACTACGAACTTCCTTCACGTTCTTCGGAGGTAGCCAGTCTCGGGTAGCTTCTGTCTTCTGTGGGTCTACTCTTACTCCATCTGCTGATATCACATGTCCCAGAAAATAACTTCAGACATCCAGAATTCACACTTAGAAAATTTTCCATAGAGTTGTTCTCGCCTTAATGCATCGAGAACCTGGCGGAGGTGACACTCATGATCCTTATGATCACGAGAGTACACCAGGATGTCATCAATAAAAACGACTACAAAACGATCCAGATAATTAATAAAAACCCGATTCATCAATTCCATGAACACTGCAGGTGCATTAGTCAGTCCGAATGGCATGACAACGAACTCATAATGTGTAATATCCGACGGAAATTCTTACTTACTGTTGTATCGTTCGGATAATTCAAATACTGTTGTGCTCTTGTTGCATTTGTGTATTGTTATTGATATTGGAATATATCATAAATAAACATAATAATAACGATCACTCGCACTATAATTGGATTCTCAACGTCGCATAGATTAATACATTTTTTAGCTACTAACCTGGGTATAACGTACGCTAATCCTTAAACATAACGTACGTTATGCTTAGTTCTTTACGTACGTAAAGGTGTGCTTGTTACGTACGTAACCAGTGTAATCGTATCCGATCTCAACTTTCGGCGTGTAGGGCCGGACGGGATTCGAATATCTGATCTTTTGGAGGTAATCTAGTTGACCTACATTACGTACGTAATGCGTTGATAGATAACGTACGTAACGATGTTCGTGTTTCAGTCCAGTAACATCTGGACAGAGTTTACGTACGTAATACTGTCCGGGTAGCGTACGTAACGCACTGTGCTGTTATAAAAAGACAGCTTGTGTCTTTCATTTTGCACGACCAAACTCTGAGTTTTCACCTAGATAATCATCCTCCTGCACCCCTAGATCAAAATTACCTTCTTCCAACTTGTGTTTGATCTTTACATTTGGATTTTGGAGCTTGTTGATTGGGAGTTGGAGTCATTCTTGAATCTTAGATTGTGTTCTTGTGGTCTTGGTGTATTGTTCTTCAATTCTGAAGGTATGTCATACGTTTTAACCCTATAATCTCATAGTTATAATGATAGTAATTAAGTATACTCCACCTAGTGATGATTTAATCAAGCTAAACATGTTCATAGTTAAGCTTCCAACAAACTTAATGATGAATATGATAGTTAAGGGTTTGTAAGGTTGTGTTTTTAGTATCTTCAATGATGATGATCATGTTTAGTTAAACCAAACTCTTATTCCTGGACTAATAACACCAATAGACTATTAATAATCTTTGTTTCATTATGATGTAAATAACTTCTTGGAATAATTACCATAAAATGTTTTCAGAACCCTTGTTGATCATTAGAAGTATGGAATCACCTTCTTGAACCTAAGCTAAATAAATCCATAGGAGTAATGTTTGAACCACCAAGTTAACTAGAAGATTATAAGGAAGGTATTGAACTTGTAGTGGTCTTCATAATCATAATATGGAATTATAACTACTTAACTCAACATAAATAATTGATTGAAGTGCAGATTTTACTTTTTGATGTTCTTGATAAGTTTAAAGAGTAGGAGATTATTGGTTAACACATCTTAATCCAGCAAACATTTGGTAAACATCTTGTAATCAATTGTAAGAATAGAATGGTATTGAATGAGGTTCTTGGAGTAACGCTCAACATCTTAAAGTTGAACTACTCAAATGAGAATTAGGATGTTGTCTCGTCGAAGTTTGATATAGATGATCATATGAACGCATTATTGAATAAAATATACTTCATTCAAGGTTGATTGTCCGAGTAACCAATTTTGAATCGAGGGCATTGCTCGTTCGACAAAGAAGGACTTTACACGCCTCCGTATTGAGGCAAGTTATCTTGCTTGGTTATAATGATGTGTGGATTCTTATGATGATTATGCATTTCGTGTATATGAAACACTTATAAACTTGTGCCTTGTGATTTGAGGTTGTTCTTAATGATGTCCCGTTTTCATCGTGGGATTGTATTCCCAAGTTCGTTACTTTTGGACCCTTGATATTGTTGATCTTGTTGTCATCTCGGTGAGTCCTCGATCCTTATTCGGATTTTGTGAAATTCTTGAATTCGTTGTTATGTTGCATCATGACATATCCGGAGTCATATCTACGTTCCGATTGGATATTGTGTAGGATTTTTAGCCGGGCACATATATAGTCATGCGTGAATATTTTTCCGTGAAAGGCTGTGCACACGAGACGTAGTTCGTTGAGGCTAATTAGGTACATTGTCCCACGTATATCCTGGATTCCGTATACGGGGTGGACATGTGCACTGACACATATTCGGATCGGGCGTACTGTGATGTCCCTCTCGAGCCATACTATCTTAGTCGCTCACAGTCCATTTTTATACTTGGATGTGTTCGACATTTTGTGACTGAGCGTTCATACGCCCGAGGGGTATGTTCGTTAGTCGGGGAGTTATTCTTGAAATCTTATATACGTGAATTGTATACTATCTTGAGAATCATCTATCATGTATATCTGACCCTGTGTTGGGCGAAATACTTGTGTTGTATTTTAGGTCGAGCAAAAGGCAAGGCACGGGAAGATCAAGGTGATGACGAAGGGTTCGAAGGATACTAGTTCGGGGGCCCCAAGTCTTTCGTGTCCGGTCATGTTCGTACCGTGTAGTGTTATTTTTTTCGCTTCATTTTAAGTTTGAACAAATGTATTGTTATTTAAGGTATAATTCATCTCCATATGGATTATACTTATGTTTTGGATCCTGTGTGTAATAAGGTCGTAGGCCATACTGCTGTAAACTCCACATCGGAGTAAGTACTATGTTTTGTGGTTCGGTATCACATGTATTGTGTATTTAATCTGTACTTTGGATATCGCCTGGTGGATCCCAGTGTGGGGTCCACGACACTGTAATGGCCGCCTTATCGGGGTGTTACATAATGCCCATAGTGAGTGAGAAAAGTTGTCTTCGGGACGTCAGACTCTCGAATCCGCAATTGGTGGTACCCGGATCTCAAGTCGATCTTGGAAAATACAGCGGCTCCCTGGAGCTGATCCAATAGATCATCGATGCGAGGTAAAGGATATTTGTTCTTAATTGTTACTTTGTTCAGCTCCCGGTAATCAATACACAAACGCAGCGATCCGTCCTTCTTCCGTACGAATAACACCGGCGCTCCCCAAGGGGATGCACTGGGTCGAACATAACCTTTCTCGGTTAATTCTTCGAGTTGTATTTTCAACTCCTGCATCTCAGTCGGGGCCATACGATATGGTGCTTTCGAAAGCGGGGACGTCCCTGGCTCCAACTCAATGGTGAATTCTACCTCTCGCTGTGGGGTTATTCCTGGAAGCTCTTCTGGAAATACATCTGGATAATCACGAACTACTGGAATATCAATCAATTCGACTGGCCGGTCAGTTGTCTTGGTCATGTAACACCAATAACCAATGCATCCCTGGTTCAGTAATCTCACAGCCTTCATAGCGCTGATGACTCTCCCAGAATGATTGGGATTATCACCCCGAAAAATACACTCGACGCCATCATCCGATGTGACGGTCACCATTCGCTTACGGACGCTAAGCACGGCATCGTGACGATCCATCCAGTTGATACCCAAGATTACATCATCTTTAGGTAAATCAACCACAATCAAGTCGGACAACCACTCACGGTTGTTCATGCTAATCGGACAGTTCTGTACTTCACGACTCCCAATAATTCTTCTACCATCGGGTAGACCAATTACATAAGGTTCACAATCGGTAACATGATTCAAATGCAAACGACTCAAACAAGAACTAGACAAAAAGGAGTGTGAAGCACCAGTATCAAAAAGAACACAAACGGGCTGAGAGTGGATCTCGAGAGTACCTGCAATCATGCTGGCTTTGGGATCATCGGCTTTCTTCATCTCGTAGACTCTGGGTTTTGCAACCCCGGAAGCAGGTGTACCAGCTTGATTTCCACGGCCCATCCCTTTGTTCGCCCCGGTAGTCTGGTAAGAAGCGGATGGAGGAGCACATTCCTGAACAGAAGACTGTACTGGAGCAAGAGATGCTACTGGAGCACGCCCGAGTCCACCCCGGCAATAGCGAGCACGATGACCGTTCTTTCCGGAAGTGTGACAGGCAACGGCCGGCTTCGGACACTTGAAGCTGATATGCCCCTGGTCCCCACAGTTATAACACACGACATGTGAGCTGATTGCCCGAGAGTGCGTTCCTGTCGGTTTCGGTGCCATAGGTAGCCGTTCAGAAGGATTTGGTACAGGCTGGGGTTTCTTGAATACCCCCCGGTTACTGTCTCCTTGGGTCTGGTTCCTAGATCTCTTGTTGGAAAACTGAGGCTGCTTCTTAGAAATCTCCTTCGCAGTAAGTTCATACTCCAAAGCCTTCTCAATGAACTCCGGTAAGGTCGTACAGTGGTGATTGAGTAATTGCATCCTCATTCGGGGTTTAAGCCTCTTGAGGAAATATTTGATCTTATCAGCTTCCGAACGGACAACTGACGTAGCAAAAGGGAGAAGTGCTTGGAATTTTTCAGCAATCGCTAACACATCCTCATCTTCCGATGGGTCGGGGTTTAGTAATTCGGACAGTTTGGCTTCACGTGTAATATCCGCAATTTCGAATTTCGGTAATTTTCTTTTTTTTTTCGGCGGAAGTCCGTTTTGACGACTCACTCATGACCGTTTCGTCATTTCGAGAATAATTAATTCTGCACTTTTTGTCATCCGAGTTCGTTTCGGTGTCGTTTTGTTGAGTTCCGTGCTTTTTAGCGACTTTTCCGCACTTGAGCTCGATTCTTGCGAATCTCGTCCGAAACTGTTGTTTCGAGTTTCTCGCAAGTTCATTTAATGTTATTATTCATGTTGCGAGCTTTGGTTCGGTGTTTCGATCACGTATCGTGATTTTCGGACGATTTGGGTCATTTTTGTAATTTCCCAAAGTTTGGGGTAATTATTTCCGTTGTCGAATTCCGACACTTCGGATGGTCGGAATCGTGTGTTCACTTAGTGCTTGGATTCGTCTTTGCGAGTACTTCGTAACCGTATCTTCGATTTTTACTCAGGTTCGGGTTTCGGGGTCGTCCGGGCCGTCGGAGTGGCCACGGCCGAGTCACGGCCGGAGCAGGGCCTGGCCTGGCCGAGTTACGGCCGTAAGGTGCCGGTTACGGCCGTAAGGTGTCCGAGTTACGGCCGTAAGGCGTGATCGGGTACGGCCGTATGGCGCCTGTCAGCTTCCTGACGAAGGCCGGTTACGGCCGTAAGGTGTGCGAGTTACGGCCGTAAGTGTCCGGCTGGTGCTGGGCAGATTTTTGACGAATGCCGGTTACGGCCGTAAGGCCTGCCGAGTACGGCCGTAAGGTGTCCGAGTTACGGCCGTAAGGCCTGCCGGTTACGGCCGTAACCCTGCCGGCTATATATAGCCTGGGCTCGGCCAGACTTCATTTTCTTCTCGTTTTTCCACTTCCTTCCTCCTCTTCCGCGGTTGGAGACTTATGGATCATGGAGGCATGTTGTCATACATCCAATCCATGAAGTTCTTGAGTTTATAACATCAATCAATCATCCGGTAACCTCCTCCGATCTACCGAATCAAGGTTAGATTTCTTGAAATCTAGTTTTGGGGAATTTGGGTATTTTGGTTGTTTCGTCCGATTAATCCGATTTAACTTAGGATTATGATGGATTGATGATTATTTAGATGTTTTATATCATTTCCTTTATTATTCCATGGTTGGATCGTATCGATTCGTTGTTTTGGTCGAGTTCTTGGTCGACGCCTTGAAGGTGTCCTAGAATGTCATAGAGGGTTTTCGGGCGTTCTACGATTATCCTTCCTCGTATGATTGTTGATTTATGGATTATATGTTGCTAGGGTCGAGTTTCTTGCGAAGAAACCGTGTTGAACCCTTCCGTTCGTTGTCATCTTCCTTTTCGTTAGCATCGGACGTTCCGAAGCTTTCCGGTTGAGCCGTGTTCGTCGGGATACTTGCGTGCCGATTTTGAGGCAAGTAACTTGTCCATACTATTCTTGTTTTGGGAATATGATTAATCTTGTCGGTATTCTTAGTTTCCCTACGGATTCATGGTATATTTCGTGGTTTTTACGGAATTGAGAGGGTTTGGTTGTGGTCCGCCCTCATTGTTGTTTATATACGAATATACATGAATCGTAGGCGGGTTTTCGGGTGTATTCCAATTCCGTATTCATTTAGAAATGGTTGTGATTGTATTCTTCGAATCGTTAGGTTCGGTTTCATTGGTTCCTAGCGTTCGTCGGTGACCTTCCTTTCCGTTCGTTGCGTCGTCAATAATTCAAGGCAAGTATTTTTGGAAACCTCTAAGCTTAACATGGAATGGTGATGTATATTACTTGTGTGTAACTCACCTCGTGTTGGCCCGACGGGGTCAAGGAGGGAAATCTATGCTGCCGCCCTGGATTTCACGAGTTTGTTTAGCTAGCCAGTGCGGGAGGGTCCTTAGAGGCCTCGTGCGGGAATCTATGATATTACTCTGTTCCCAAGGCGATGCATGTGCGTGTTTTGTTTTGTGATATAGCCAGTGCGGGAGGGTCCTTAGAGGCCTCGTGCGGGAATCTATGATATTACTCTGTTCCCAAGGCAAATTATTTGACTGTTTGTTTCCGGAAAAAGACATGTCTTGTTTTGATTTTCGAAATGATATTGGTGCATGTACTATGAAATGTGTAAGCGATTGGTTTGCCTTGAATACTTGTACTAGCGTAATTGCTAACCCCTTTGGGGACCCGTTGTCGGGGAAATTCTTGTTATGGATTTCAGGTTATGTTCAGTCAGACGAGCGGGCGCTGGGATGGTACGAGGATGTCGGCCAAGGTTGTTGACATGTGCAATTGAGTCTTGTTATTTCCTACTGTCTCTTTTGATGTGGATGTTTTCCAAATTGTAAACTTATAGATTGTACTCGCGAGTACTTAGGCTTTTCCTCTCAGATTGTGATTGGTCTTTGTTGGAGTTACTGTATTTGTCGGTTGATGTTTATTATGCCGGTTGTGCCGGACGTGTTGTTTTATGTTCTTGTTGTTAATAATTGTTTCCTTGCTAACCGAAATGGTTAGTCGAGTGGTGTTTTCTTGTGTTAGCCTGGTGGGTCCCATGTAGGGGTCCACGGCGCTGTAATACACCTCGAATATCTTGGGGGTGTTAAAGAAAATGGTATCAGAGATCTAGGTTTATGGATACCTAGGCTTGTTGGTTATTTGGGTCTAGTTGTGTTTTGTTTTGCACATTGTCACACCGCTGCCGGCATCTCAGTACATCCAGTGCTCGTAAGTTCTCCTTACTCGATTCTCTTGTTTTCTCGTATTGAAATTCCACTTCTTGAACTGTGATTGCCTCTCTCGTACTTATCGTCGAGTTGTTTCTCGATCCATCCGGTTTGTGTACTTTTGATTCTAGTATTGCGCCGTCCTTTGTCTCTCTGGAGTAGGTGCGCCGTTCCGGGCTTGACCGTTTGTCGTTTTGCGAGCCTTCCATCGCTAAACTTCCTAGCATTGGTGGGATCGTTGGTGATCGAAAGATCCGAGTTTTGCTCCGTGGTATATTGTGAGAGGGCTTGACTCTCTAGTCTTTTGTTGTATGATGGAATCTGTGTTTGGTAATTGCGATATACCAAGTGTATGTTGAGCCGAATGTACCGATGAGTTGGACACCGAAGGGTGCAGTATAATGTAGAAGTTTTGAACATTGATATGTTCCGGTATAGGTATTGATGGCAGAGTTTGTTGAGAAACTCACATAGTGGTTTCGACATACGTCCAAATCGGTGATCTTTGGTTACGTTGTTAAACTTGAAGAGATAGTTCGACATATGCTTGGAATTGGTATTTCCGAGTTGCGCTTTTAATAGTGATTTTGAATGTCGTATATGAGTGTGTCCGGAAATTGTTGGTACTTGGCTAATTATTGTTATTTACAACCAATGTGTTTCTATTAATAATAATACATGCGGCGTGCATGCTTGAAAATTTCTTAGACTTGATCGTATTGCGGGTTTTTGAAAAGTGACATGAATTTGGGCGAGCCACTGTATTTTCAAATAAAACGTTGTGTCGTATTTAAAGGTCGTGTTTAAAAGTGTTTAGGACATTTTATAAAATGCTACCACTGTTAAGCCCTTGTCGTGTTTAAAAAGGGGTCTTGAAAATGATTTTTAACTTATCGGTTTTATTTTCGAATAACTAGAGTATACGATTTTTAAAATCAGATTAGCCTGGGGAAACCTAGGCTGTCGAGTCAAGTTGTGTTTGTTGAGTTTTGTCTCGTCGGATTTTGTCCGACTTAGTCGCATCGCGACGCGTTGTTTGGGATCATTGGTTGTGATTAGTATCGAGGGGCGGTCGTCACTTACGTGCGACTTGTGGCTGTAAGTCTCCCTTCTTTGTGTTGTGCCTCGTGTGACACGAGCTATTTTTATGATTAATTGTTAAGTGATGGAATCCTCTTATGGATTTTGATTTCGTGATATGTGGTTATTTGACTCTCATATTTTGTTCTTATGAGGAGTAGTGTTGCTGGATTGTGCATGTTGAACTGTATTTCTTTTATCCGCTGCGTGAGTTCTCTTGTGATGACTTTCGGTATTTTACCGACCGAGTTTTATTTCGAAAACCGATTCCATTAACCGAGTTTTTGGCATTATGGCCTTGATCATTTTGGCGAAATTCTTATGACGGTATTTAGCATTTTGTAAATGGCTTCTGTGAGTTTTTGAAATATTACCGTCATCGGCCTTTTTGGCATTTTTGTAAATGGTTTTTAGCCTGGGGTTCCGATGCGGGACCCACAGCGCTATGATGTTCCGTGTGATTACCTGAAATTTTTGGGCATTCTAGTTTTTTTTTGGCATCGTCCTTTTTGGCATTGAATTATTTTCGAAAACTTGAGTATCTTAGAAAATAAATTTTGAGACGTACGTTTAAAACGAATTGTTTTCTCGCGGTACTTCCAGGGTGCCACAATATGTTTCAAAATTCTTCTACCTCGATGTCCAAAATGTTTTGAGATATTTTCAATGTTTTATAAACACTTTTACTTAGACCCGAGGGTCGAATATTCTGAAAGTTTTTCACTATCAGAAAGTGTCCTCATTTTTAACAAATGCGAAATGGTTTTCAAAAGTCTCGATAACGATGTTTCACGTTTTTACTTTTTTGAAAGATGATACTCGAGATCAACCGGTGTTTTTCTAAATTATTTTCAAGAGGTGGTTTTCATTTTTTTTTTAAAAACTTATCAATTCCCGTTTGCGTTTGGGAATGTATGTATGATGTTTGTATTGTCGTTATGGTGTTTGCTCCTAGTATGATCGAATTGGTGGCATGAACGCCGAGGCGTTGCCACGCATTTGTTGTACTAGCCTCGTGGGAGGTGTGAACTGGTATTTACTGTTTGTCACCTCGTGGTGATTTGCGTGTTGTCGCACGGGTGTGAGCTGTTGAAGCTTGAGTTTGTACGTTTGTGTACATGTGTGATTGTTTCACGATGTTTGTAATTATGTGCTAGTTATTGTTCGGGCCGTTAAGGTTGCCGAACGATACCGTCGTTGCTGTATTGTTTGTGTGTGTATTACTTTACGATGGAAATCGTTGTATATGATATGTGTTATGATTGTTTGTTGTGCTGAGTTGGCATCTCTGCTATGTTGTTTTGCGACATTATGCCCCATTATATCTAGCATTTTGTATTTTCGGTATGCCGAGCCGAGACGTTTCAACCGCGATGTCTTTGGGGCATGCACGTGTAATTGTCCTTCTCGTCGGTAACACATTTCGAGTGCAGACTCGAGAGACACCGAATTCAGTTTTGCGAATTGGCTACCGAGACTTTCGGAGTTTGCGCTTCAGCACAGATATTAGAATCGGCTTTGAGAGGCCTTTGAAGGATGTTTCTGTCGATTTCCTGTTGTGTCGTCTCCTTGATTTCGTTATTGTGAGTATCGGGGACGACCTTCTTTTATAAGAGGTCGAATGTAATACCCGTATTGTTTTTGGACTTCTTTATTTTCTCTTTCTTCAGTCTATCGATTCGCCCGTGTTCGTTGATACTGTCTGAGCTTGTTCTGTATTTCGGTTTCATCGTTCGAACGAGCTGTGATCTTGTTTTGGGTCGATCTGGTTATCGCTGTGACTTTCCGAGTTCGGTTCGATTCTTGTGAACCCTGTTCGGAAGTAACATCATTTGGTTCTAATAGTCCTTTTATTCGAAGTGGATCGGATTTGGAACTTCTGTATTTTCGACTCTGTCGACTCGTTTATGTTCGTTGACATTTTCTGAGCTTGTCCTGCCCCTTGCTTTTGTTGATCGAACGAGGGTGGTATTATTTCGGAATTACTCGTTCGTCGTTGTGACTTTTCAATTGTTATTCCCTTTCCTGTGGATCTTATGTGAGTGTGCATCTTGTTGTTTTCACCGGATCATGTTTTGTCTCGAGTTGAGATGTGAACCTTGGAGTTGTTGTTTGAATTTTATTGTTCTTCGTGATCGAACACGAGTGTTCGATTTTTGTTGTCTCGATCGTTGTGGTTCGATCGTTTGATTGTTCGGGTTTTGTTGATTTCGTTCCGTGATTGGTGAACGTTCAGGCTCCTTTGTAATTCCCTTCAGTTCGGGAAATTAGTCTGGTTTTCGATCTTCCAACCCTTGGGCGGTGGAATTTCGTAATTGTTCAGCGATCGGTTCGCGTTTTGATTGATGTATCGTTGGGTCGGTTAATCTTATTGATTTTCGTTCGTTGTGCTTTGTGATTGTCGGATAATTGACTTGGCTATATTATCCGTTTTATGACGCTTGTCATTTGTTGGTTTTATTATATCCCTAACGGCGACGTTGTGTCGGTCGCCGTGGAGCGTGTTTTCACGCCGTATATTCCTTTGCGTTGTTTGTAACATTTCGCCGTTGGGCGTTAGTTACGCACTCTTGTGTATCTCGTTGAGTTTTCCTGGAAGGGATATTGCTTCTCCCTACTTGTTTTAAGTTTCGGGACGAAACTTCTTTTAAGGAGGGTAGAATGTAATATCCGCAATTTCGAATTTCGGTAATTTTCTTTTTTTTTCGACGGAGGTCCGTTTTGACGACTCACTCATGACCGTTTCGTCATTTCGAGAATAATTAATTCTGCACTTTTTGTCATCCGAGTTCGTTTCGGTGTCGTTTTGTTGAGTTCCGTGCTTTTTAGCGACTTTTCCGCACTTGAGCTCGATTCTTGCGAATCTCGTCCAAATCAAGTTGTTTGAGTTTCTCGCAAGTTCATTTAATGTTATTATTCATGTTGCGAGCTTTGGTTCGGTGTTTCGATCACGTATCGTGATTTTCGGACGATTTGGGTCATTTTTGTAATTTCCCAAAGTTTGGGGTAATTATTTCCGTTGTCGAATTCCGACACTTCGGATGGTCGGAATCGTGTGTTCACTTAGTGCTTGGATTCGTCTTTGCGAGTACTTCATAACCGTATCTTCGATTTTTACTCAGGTTCGGTTTCGGGTCGTCAGGCCGTGAGTGGCTACGCCGAAGTCACGGCCGAGAGCAGGCTGGCTCGCCGAGTTACGGCCGTAAGGTGCCGATTACGGCCGTAAGGTGTCCGAGTTACGGCCGTAAGGCGTGATCGCATGCGGCCGTATGGCGCCTGGCGCTTTCGACGAAGGCGATTACGGCCGTAAGGTGTGCGAAGTTACGGCCGTAAGTGTCCATTAGTCTTTGGCCGATTTTTGACGAATGCGATTACGGCCGTAAGGCCTGCCGAGTACGGCCGTAAGGTGTCCGAGTTACGGCCGTAAGGCCTGCCGGTTACGGCCGTAACCCTGCCGGCTATATATAGCCTGGGCTTGGCCAGACTTCATTTTCTTCTCGTTTTTCCCACTTCATTCCTCCTCTTCCGCGGTTGGAGACTTATGGATCATGGAGGCATGTTGTCATACATCCAATCCATGAAGTTCTTGAGTTTATAACATCAATCAATCATCCGGTAACCTCCTCCGATCTACCGAATCAAGGTTAGATTTCTTGAAATCTAGTTTTGGGGAATTTGGGTATTTTGGTTGTTTCGTCCGATTAATCCGATTTAACTTAGGATTATGATGGATTGATGATTATTTAGATGTTTTATATCATTTCCTTTATTATTCCATGGTTGGATCGTATCGATTCGTTGTTTTGGTCGAGTTCTTGGTCGACGCCTTGAAGGTGTCCGGTAGAATGTCATAGAGGGGTTTTCGGGCGTTCTACGATTATCCTTCCTCGTATGATTGTTGATTTATGGATTATATGTTGCTAGGGTCGAGTTTCTTGCGAAGAAACCGTGTTGAACCCTTCCGTTCGTTGTCATCTTCCTTTTCGTTAGCATCGGGCGTTCCGAAGCTTTCCGGTTGAGCCGTGTTCGTCGGGATACTTGCGTGCCGATTTTGAGGCAAGTACCTTGTCCATACTATTCTTGTTTTGGGAATATGATTAATCTTGTCGGTATTCTTAGTTTCCCTACGGATTCATGGTATATTTCGTGGTTTTTACGGAATTGAGAGGGTTTGGTTGTGGTCCGCCCTCATTGTTGTTTATATACGAATATACATGAATCGTAGGCGGGTTTTCGGGTGTATTCCAATTCCGTATTCATTTAGAAATGGTTGTGATTGTATTCTTCGAATCGTTAGGTTCGGTTTCATTGGTTCCTAGCGTTCGTCGGTGACCTTCCTTTCCGTTCGTTGCGTCGTCAATAATTCAAGGCAAGTATTTTTGGAAACCTCTAAGCTTAACATGGAATGGTGATGTATATTACTTGTGTGTAACTCACCTCGTGTTGGCCCGACGGGGTCAAGGAGGGAAATCTATGCTGCCGCCCTGGATTTCACGAGTTTGTTTAGCTAGCCAGTGCGGGAGGGTCCTTAGAGGCCTCGTGCGGGAATCTATGATATTACTCTGTTCCCAAGGCGATGCATGTGCGTGTTTTGTTTTGTGATATAGCCAGTGCGGGAGGGTCCTTAGAGGCCTCGTGCGGGAATCTATGATATTACTCTGTTCCCAAGGCAAATTATTTGACTGTTTGTTTCCGGAAAAAGACATGTCTTGTTTTGATTTTCGAAATGATATTGGTGCATGTACTATGAAATGTGTAAGCGATTGGTTTGCCTTGAATACTTGTACTAGCGTAATTGCTAACCCCTTTGGGGACCCGTTGTCGGGGAAATTCTTGTTATGGATTTCAGGTTATGTTCAGTCAGACGAGCGGGCGCTGGGATGGTACGAGGATGTCGACCAAGGTTGTTGACATGTGCAATTGAGTCTTGTTATTTCCTACTGTCTCTTTTGATGTGGATGTTTTCCAAATTGTAAACTTATAGATTGTACTCGCGAGTACTTAGGCTTTTCCTCTCAGATTGTGATTGGTCTTTGTTGGAGTTACTGTATTTGTCGGTTGATGTTTATTATGCCGGTTGTGCCGGACGTGTTGTTTTATGTTCTTGTTGTTAATAATTGTTTCCTTGCTAACCGAAATGGTTAGTCGAGTGGTGTTTTCTTGTGTTAGCCTGGTGGGTCCCATGTAGGGGTCCACGGCGCTGTAATACACCTCGAATATCTTGGGGGTGTTACATCACGGAGGGGTGCAGGATAGTAACGATCTAGCATAAGATTCTTGATTGGTCCCTAGAAGGCAAATCACTACCTGCGGAACTCTGTTCCACATTCGCGCGTCTGTTGGCTCGTGGTATCGGAATTCGGCCTCTTCCGCGGCCTCGTCCCCCTCTGCCACGGCCTCTCGGATTCCTTTCCATACTGAAAGAATCAAGTCACAAGTACAGTTCGATTTATAAATCATAATTCATGCTAAGTTAATAGCAACAGGGAATTTCCTATCCAACAAAGCAGTTCGTAAAGAATCACTGGCACTACAGGTGTTACACACTCAATATCATATCAACATCAAGTCGAAACAATTCCAATCACATAATTAATTTAGGTTCACCTTAAACAGATGAATTTTACCTCATGTTAGCAAGATGCCAAGATAAGTAAAGAGACCAATACATCGTCAATATCATGCCAGTAATAAAATTATGGTTCATGAGAACATACTGTATTTTACGGGTCAGGCGCTTGCACAGGTTACACGTGGCACGAAGGTTTCTTGATGCTATTTCGATTCTACAATGACTCAAAATAAAAACAAACTCTCCGATACCATCTTCTGTAACAGCCCGAAAACAGTGTCTATTACAGTGCCGTGGACCCCCTATCAAGACCCACCAGGCGATATCACGATATAGACTTACAACCTGACAACGTGGCACCGTACCACAATAAAAACCCCGATGTGGAGTATAAGTTATACATGTCTTTAATACGAGCAAGCGTACACAGGATCCAAATTCGGTACAAACCATATGACGATGGGCAATACCTAACAGATTATAGTACATTCATCCGACACAAAATAAAATGAAAATCACAATAATACATAACCGAATATCAAAAGACTCGGGCCCCCCGAAATAGCATACTTTAAAACCCTCCGTCGCCATTGTGCTCCTCCTGTGCCTTGCCCTTTCCTCGCCCTGAAATACAAGTATTTCGCCCCAAACCACAGGGTCAGCTATACATGATAATAATTCTCATGACATTATACAATTCATATATATACTGATCTCAAAGAAAACCATCGACTACTGAATATACCCCGAAGGCGTATAAACAATCAGTCCCAACTGTCGAACATAACCAAATATACGAATGACCACACAATATGGCTCAGGACGGACGTCACAGTACGCCCGATCCAGAAATGTGTCCGTGCACATGTCCACCCCGTATACGGAATACAGAATATACGTGGGACGATGTACCTAATTAGCCTCATGAACTACGTCTCGTGTGCACGATCTAAATGTGGAAAACATCCACACATGATCATCAAGTGCCCGGCTAAAAATCCTACACATAACCAATCGGCACGCAGATATGACTCCAGAGATGCAACGAGGCAACATGACAACAAAAATCAACGAATTATACCTTTATCAAGGAAACCGAACAACTCACCGAAGTGTCACAAAGCTCAAAAGTGTAATATCCGGATTTATTACAGTGTATTTCATCTGTATTCAAACCATGTATTATTTGGATTGGTGATTTTGATTATTGGAGTATGATATTTCGTGCATTGATATCATTATACATAAGTATAGAAACTTGCAAAATTGCTCAATCAACCTCGTGATAGCGCACGCTAAGAATGTATCTTAACGTGCGCTAACGGGCCATTATTAGCGCACGCTATGAAGATAGGAGTTGCGTGCGCTAAGAACTCAATTATTGAGCGGGACGGCTAACACATGCGCCAGCTGGGACATGGGTCCGGATAAGATTCCCGGGCCTTTTGGACAAATTCTGAAGTCAACCATTATTAGCGCACGCTAAGGGATGCTTAGTAGCGTGCGCTAACTTGTTAATAATGCAGAATATTATAAATGGGACATCAACCGTTTTGGCTTTCATTTCTTTCGCCCTTTGTTCATCCTTGAGAGTTCAGAGAGCTGTAGTAATACTCCTATACACTTAGAACACATATTGTTGGTGTTTATACATTGGTTATCATGTGGGAATGTTCATGGAAGTGGAATAGCACCTTGGAGTGGCATACAACCAACCGGAGTTGGATTCTACCTTACGGTTCAGTGATTTTCATCATTTTAAGGTATGTTCAATCTATCTCCAGACTTAGAGTTGGATTCTAACGATTTGGATGATCATGTTAACAAGATATGGATTTTTATGGATGAATTATCCAAGTATATCATGTTTGGAATAGTGAGATGAATAAGCCTTAAATACCTTGATTATAATCATCATGATTCGAATCTTATTACACTGAATATGTGAAGAGAAGCTTCTATCATTGGTAAACCGAATCTAATAGATGATTTCATAGTAATCTTGGACTAGACATTAACATCCTTATTGTTAGATAAATCTAAAGGTTTGATCATGGAAGGATTTATCTAGTATAGATAGGACGTTTATCAACTTTAGTATGATAATATGGATTGATATAGAGGTGTTGATATCAACCGTTAAGCTTTTCGAATTGTCGTATGAAGATTTGAAGTCGGAATGGAATATGGTTTTATATTGGTATGCATATCCTTGAATCTGAAGTTGTCTTTATCCGTAAAATCATTCATAAGAGTATGAACTTGGTATTCATGGAAGTAACATGAATTATCACGAAAGATTTCATTGTTTCGATCATGGCAAGAACAGTTCTTGCTTTCGGCTGATGGCGCCATGCGAATAGCGCATGCTATGCTATGCAGTTTAACGTGCGCTATCGAGCACTAGTTAGCGTGCGCTACGTTTGGTACATAACGTACGCTAGACCATCAGACGAGTCAGTTGGCTGGTCAGTGAAGTACTGACCATGCATAGTTAGCGTACGCTAGTCTTTGTTGTTTGCGTGCGCTATCGGGCAGACTTAACGCACGCTACACAGAGTACTTAGCGTGCGCTAAGCAGTTCGGGCAGAAGGCATTTTATGAACTTTTGGCCGTGAATCGAATTGTTAAACATTTGTACGACGTGAGATAAATCATATATCATTTCTTTTGTAAAGGTTTGGTCTCGTTACGTGGTTGATTGAGGAGGACGATCTTCGAGTGTTCATTTTCGTGGAAGTGTTGTTATTGTCTTCAAATCGAGGCAAGTATCTTAATTGTTTTATGTATTGTTGTTATACATATTGTCGTGCATGTATGTCGTTATTGTATGTCCACCTCGTGTTGGTCCGACGGGATCATCGGGGGATCTATGCTAGCGTGCGCTGGATCATCGGACGGGTTTTTCCACCACGGGTTGGTCAGCGGGATCATCGTGGGTTCTAGGCGATGAGCATTTGGATCGATGGAATTACCATGTGTATGTATTGATATCATGATGTGATTATCAGTTGTGTATGTTATGTTTGAGTTTCTCGTAGGAGAAGACTCGTTGGTATTTTGTCGTTTACGTTATTATTATTCTTCGTGAGATATGAATAATATGTTGTGGTACTTGTACTAGCATCGTTGTGCTAACCCCTTCGGGGGTGAACATTTTGTTTGTGTTCAGGATCCAGGAGAGCGGGGAAACAACCACTGGAACTGTATGACGACGAGGGTGCAGAGTGATGTCCCGACCGGGTTTATTTATCTGTTGTTTATTCGTTATTTCAATAAGTACTCGAGTATGAAGTCATTTGTGATGGATTTGAATTTGGTGATGTATTATTGAGTTTTGTTGAACAATTGTACTATTTCTGTATTTGGTCAGAACTGATGTACTGTAATTCCGTTATTTCCATTCGTTAGTACCTTTTTATGCTTGTTCATTTCTTCAGCCTTGTAAATCCTTATGTAAAGGATTTACGGCGCTGTAATATTCCCGAATATATTGGGGGTGTTACAGAATATGGTATCGGAGCTAAGATTATGGATATCTTGGCCGTTGGGTTAAAATAGGGGTCATTTATGTCTTTTGGGGTAACTGGCCGTGAATGACATCACTGCACTGCCTACGTCTTCATGCGAACAGTGATTGTAAGTTCCTAAACTCTATCTTGTTCTTTACATGTTGTGTCTCTTTATACTCGAATATTAGAACGATGTTGTTTCCTGTATATTGAGTATTTATGCTTACAGTATGTTGAGAGGCGGACGTGGACGTGGTCGCGGTCGTGGACGCGGGCGAAGAAATGCCGAAAGGGAGGCGTCGCCTTCTAACCGAGGCCGATCATAGCTCGGGCGAGCCGCAACAATCTATTAATAATGAACCGAGATCTGCTGTGCAGAGATCCTTCGTCAAGTGGTGAACCGGATGACTCGGTTCGCCCGGTGTCGTGGACCGAATGCAAGTGGCGGTGGGACTACGGCGGGGAGAGAGACAGCAAGGGATCCCGGACATGGGAAATCGAGGTGACCGGTGGGTGCAAGAGGTGGCGAAGATGCAACCACCCAAATTCGACGGTATTTACGAGACTCCCACAGGATCATTGGTTAAAGGAGTGGAGAAAATCTTTGCGGAATCAAGCGCCCAGACAGTGGAGAGCCTCTATCGCTCAATATTTTACGATAGGGAAGCGTCCGAATGGTGGGAAGCCATCGGATGTAGACCATGATGCCGATTGGACGAGTTTAGATTGATGATGGAAGCTCGATGTGCCTCGTCTGTGAGGGAAGCCAAAGTTCGGGAGTTTTTCTCGCTCGGCCTTGATGTGCGATATCGATCGATCAAGGCGTTTAACCAACAGTGGCATTTGTTCGACATCCGTGAGCAGATGCGAAATGATGATCCATTTCGATATGAGAATGAAACCGAGAAGTTGAGAGGTACATGTCCGATTCGAATGTACCACACTCCGCCAATACCGGGATAAGGCGTTGGCATATGAGATCAAGGAAGCGGCCATGGAGAAATTTGCGGAATCGAAGCGAAAGTCTGGTACTTTTACGAGCACAAAAGCAGTGGGCCGTAAGGCCCAGTCATCTTTTCACTCTTTCAAGAAACCTCCGCACCCGGCTAGGAGCGGAAAGAACTTCGGAGCGACATCGGCTATTGCGATGTTACCAGAAATGCTTTAAGCTGCGCCCGGGCAGGGCACTATCGACGGAATTGCCCCCTTCCTGCCGTGACTTGTTTTGATTGTGGGCCGAGAGGACATCGGGCGGTGTTTTGTGAAGAGGCGCAAAGTCTTTTAGAGCCGTACACCACGGCCGATCAGAAGGAGGCCGGTATTCCACGAGACACGGCAAAGTGTTCGGATGCCTCGGAATTTTGTCGCGGGCGAGCGAGAGGACAATGGGACGAAAAGGGACATCAAGTGCGGATCTGCTCCCCACGTGCATGCGAGATGAGGAGTACAGGCGATCAAGATCTTCTTTGTCGCATCAGTCTTGTCCGAGATCCTTTCCCGGCCGAGTTAGCGTTTTATTCGATCAGAGCTACACATTCTTTCATATCTTTGTCTTGTGTAAATCGTTTGAATATTTCCGGTTTTCATGCTTGTGAACCTTATGTTGTTGGTTTACCGAGTGGAGAAAGGATTGTCGGAAATTTAGAAACTAGAAATTTCCTGTATCATTTGGAGGCGAGAGTGGCTCTCAAATCGATCGTGATAGAAATGCAAGGAGACGACTGATACTCGGAGACGATTGGCTTAATCGATATGGAGCAATTGTGAACTACCGAAGGAGGAATATCTCGCGATCGGCGATGGTTCCGAGATTCTGTTTGAAGGATGGAAAGCCGGAAGCTCGGAAAGTTGATCAAGGCGATGAAATTTGTCAAATTGTTGAAGCAGTGTACATGCAGATGCTGGTGTTACGCAATGAAGAAAGAAGACGAAATTGTGGAACTTTCATCCATTCTGTTGTGAGCGAATTTCCGGATGTATTTCTGACGAGTTACAGGCTACCTCCACGAAGGGATGTAGAATTTACTATTGGTGGAACACGGAGCGACACCAATTTCTAAGGCGCCGTATCGTATGGCACCTCTTGAGATGTACTGGCCGAATAAGCGGTGGAGGAGTTCTTGGACAAGGGCTATATTCGACAGCGTTTCACCACAGGAGCGCCGATTCTTTTGTCCGAAAGAAGGATGGATCGCCCATTGTGTATTGACTATCGAGAGCCGAAAAAGATGACGATTAAGAACAAATATCCATTACCACGGATTGATGATCTGTTTGACCAGCTGCAAGGGGCGACAGTATTTTCTAAAATCGATCTGAGATCAGGATATCATCAGGTGAGGATTAAGGAATCTGACGTTCCGAAATCAGCGTTCGGAACTCGCTACGGGCATTATGAGTTTGTAGTGATGCCGTTTGGTCTCACTAACTTTCTTTGTATTTATGCAATTGATGAACCGTGTGTTCATTGAATTTTTGGATAAATTTGTGGTCGTGTTTATTGATGACATTCTCGTGTATTCTAAGAGTCCGAAGAACATGCGCGGCATTTGCGGATTGTATTGGAACTTTTGAGAAACGAGCAATTGTCGCCAAACTTTGAAGTGTGAATTCTGGCTAAAGGAAGTAATGTTCCTCGGCCATGTGGTGTCGGCTAGAGGAGTCGAGTAGATCCTCGGAAGATCGAAGCAATATTGGATTGGAAGCCTCCAAAGAACGTGAAAGAGGTCAGAAGCTTCTTAGGACTTCTTTGGATACTATCGTCGATTCGTGGAAGGGTTTTCTAAAATCTCCCGCCCACTCGACTCCTACGAAAACTCAAAAGTTTGAGTGGAATGAATTATGTCAAATTAGCTTTGATGAATTGAAGAAGAGATTGACGACGGCGCGATTCTATCACTTCCGAGGAAGCTGGAGGATTCATAGTTTCTGATGATGCTTGAACCAAGGACTTGGGTGCGTGTTGATGCGAGAATGATAAGGTGATCGCTTATGCATCTCGACAATGAAACCTTATGAAGTGAATTACCCGACACATGATTTGGAACTAGCGGCGGTGGTTTTGCCTTGAAGATCTGGAGGCATTATGCATGCGGGACTCATCAGGATCTTTACGGATCATAAGAGTCTCAAGTACATATTTAGTCGGAAAGAGTTGAATATGCGGCAAAGAAGATGGTTGGGCGATTAAGGACTATGACTTGGAGATTTTATATCATCCAGGCAAAGCGAATGTAGTGGCCAATGCACTTAGCCGCAAGCCCGTCTCTATTCGGATCTTTGGAGACACCGACCTCCCAACTTAGCCTTCGGCGAGAGATGATTCGTGAAGGAATTGAGGTATGGTTACAAAGAGTCCAAGGACAAGCGTGCGTGATGGAGATAACTTCATCTTTAACCGAAGAAATCAAATCTAGACAGGTAGATGATCCTCGATGATTCGGTTACATGATGAAGTGATCAAAGAAAGGCCGGATTCATAATTCATGACGATGGAGTTTTGAGATTTGAACCGACTCTGCGTTCGATGTTGATGTTCAAAGCAGACGATTATGAAGGAAGCTCATAGTTCGCCCTATTCTATCCACGGGCACCAAAAAATGTATAAGGACTTGAAGCGAGAATTTCGGTGGGGCAACATGAAGAAAGACGTAGCGGACTATGTTTGAAATGCTTGACTTGTCGGCGAGTTAAGATCGAGCATCAACGGCTCTTTGGAATGTTGAAGCCACTCCCGATTCTGAATGGAAGTGGGAGGACATATCGATGGACTTTATCACTAATATGCCGAAAACCAGGACAGGAATGAACATGATTTGGGTGATAGTTGATCGTTTAACCAAATCGGCTCATTTTCTAGGTATTAAGGATACGTGGGGACCAGAGAGGTTGGCACGAGTATTTATTTCGGAGATAGTTTGATTGCATGGTACGCCGAAGACCATTTTTTCTGATCGGGACGGTCGTTTTGTGTCTCACTTTTGGAAAGCAGTTCATAAGGCCTTGGGGACTGAATTGAACTTCAGTACAGCTTATCACCCGCAAACTGACGGACAATCTGAGAGAACTATACAAACGGTGGAAGACATGCTAAGGGCATGTGCCTTAGATTGGTCAAACGATTGGGAAGTTCATCTACCGTTGATTGAATTTACCTACAACAATAGTTGGCATGCTTCTATTAAGATGGCACCATTTGAGGCCTTATACGGAAGGAGATGCAGATCGCCCCTATGCTGGGACGATTCGTCAGACTTGATCGGAACAGAACCAGAATTGATCGTGCAGACTCGAGAGAAGATAGCCTTGATCCGTGAAAGGCTGTTGACCGCCCAGAGTCGCCAGAAATCCTATGCGGACGTACGCCGCCGCCCATTGGAGTTCAGTACTGGAGATCATGCACTTTTGAAGGTTTCTCCTACTCGGGGAATCTTTCGTTTCGGAAGGAAAAGAAAGCTGAGTCCGAGATATATCGGACCATTTGAGATCCTCGAGAGAGTTGGGGAGTTGGCATACAGATTAGCATTACCGCCGTCATTGTGCCATATTCATAACGTGTTCCACGTATCCCAGTTACGGAGGTATATACCAGATCCCAGTCATATCATTGATTTCGGCGAGATCGAAGTCGAGCAGGATGGGACGTTTGAAGAAAGACCAGTCAAGATACTCGAGAGTCGAGTTAAGCAACTGAGGAACAAGTCAATCCTTTTGGTCAAAGTTCAGTGGTCACGTCACGGAATGGAAGAAGCCACCTGGGAAACGGAAGCTGATATGAAGTCTAGATATCCCGAGTTATTTTCGTCTTGAGTTTCGGGACGAAACTCCTTTTTAGTAGGAGAGTATGTAATATCCGGATTTATTACAGTGTATTTCATCTGTATTCAAACCATGTATTATTCGGATTGGTGATTTTGATTATTGGAGTATGATATTTCGTGCATTGATATCATTATACATAAGTATAGAAACTTGCAAAATTGCTCAAGCAACCTCGTGATAGCGCACGCTAAGAATGTATCTTAACGCGCGCTAACGGGCCATTATTAGCGCACGCTATGAAGATAGGAGTTGCGTGCGCTAAGAACTCAATTATTGAGCGGGACGGCTAACACATGCGCCAGCCGGGACATGGGTCCGGATAAGATTCCCGACGCCTTTGGACAAATTCTGAAGTCAACCATTATTAGCGCACGGTAAGGGATGCTTAGTAGCGTGCGCTAACTTGTTAATAATGCAGAATATTATAAATGGGACATCAACCGTTTTGGCTTTCATTTCTTTCGCCCTTTATTCATCCTTGAGAGTTCAGAGAGCTGTAGTAATACTCCTATACACTTAGAACACATATTGTTGGTGTTTATACATTGGTTATCACGTGGGAATGTTCATGGAAGTGGAATAGCACCTTGGAGTGGCATACAACCAACCGGAGTTGGATTCTACCTTACGGTTCAGTGATTTTCATCATTTTAAGGTATGTTCAATCTATCTCCAGACTTAGAGTTGGATTCTAACGATTTGGATGATCATGTTAACAAGATATGGATTTTTATGGATGAATTATCCAAGTATATCATGTTTGGAATAGTGAGATGAATAAGCCTTAAATACCTTGATTATAATCATCATGATTCGAATCTTATTACACTGAATATGTGAAGAGAAGCTTCTATCATTGGTAAACCGAATCTAATAGATGATTTCATAGTAATCTTGGACTAGACGTTAACATCCTTATTGTTAGATAAATCTAAAGGTTTGATCATGGAAGGATTTATCTAGTATATATAGGACGTTTATCAACTTCAGTATGATAATATGGATTGATATAGAGGTGTTGATATCAACCGTTAAGCTTTTCGAATTGTCGTATGAAGATTTGAAGTCGGAATGGAATATGGTTTTATATTGGTATGCATATCCTTGAATCCGAAGTTGTCTTTATCCGTAAAATCATTCATAAGAGTATGAACTTGGTATTCATGGAAGTAACATGAATTATCACGAAAGATTTCATTGTTTCGATCATGGCAAGAACAGTTCTTGCTCGTGATGGCGCCATGCGAATAGCGCACGCTATGCTATGCGATTTAACGTCTTCTCGAGCACTAGTTAGCGTGCGCTACGTTTGGTACGTAACGTACGCTAGACCATCAGACTAGTCAGTTGGCTGGTCAGTGAAGTACTGACCATGCATAGTTAGCGTACGCTAGTCTTTGTTGTTTGCGTGCGCTATCGGGCAGACTTAACGCACGCTACACAGAGTACTTAGCGTGCGCTAAGCAGTTCGGGCAGAAGGCATTTTATGAACTTTTGGCCGTGAATCGAATTGTTAAACATTTGTACGACGTGAGATAAATCATATATCATTTCTTTTGTAAAGGTTTGGTCTCGTTACGTGGTTGATTGAGGAGGACGATCTTCGAGTGTTCATTTTCGTGGAAGTGTTGTTATTGTCTTCAAATCGAGGCAAGTATCTTAATTGTTTTATGTATTGTTGTTATACATATTGTCGTGCATGTATGTCGTTATTGTATGTCCACCTCGTGTTGGTCAAGCGACGGATCATCGGGGATCTATGCTAGCGTCTTGTTGGATCATCGACGGGTTTTCCACCACGGGTTGGTCGACGGGATCATCGTGGGTTCTAGGCGGTGAGCTGGATCGATGGAATTACCATGTGTATGTATTGATATCATGATGTGATTATCGATTGTGTATGTTATGTTTGAGTTTCGTAGGAGAAGACTCGTTGGTATTTTGTCGTTTACGTTATTATTATTCTTCGTGAGATATGAATAATATGTTGTGGTACTTGTACTAGCATCGTTGTGCTAACCCCTTCGGGGTGAACATTTTGTTTGTGTTCGGGATCCGGGAGAGCGGGAAACAACCACTGGAACTGTATGACGACGAGGGTGCAGAGTGATGTCCCGACCGGGTTTATTTATCTGTTGTTTATTCGTTATTTCAATAAGTACTCGAGTACGAAGTCATTTGTGATGGATTTGAATTTGGTGATGTATTATTGAGTTCTGTTGAACAATTGTACTATTTCTGTATTTGGTCATAACTGATGTACTGTAATTCCATTATTTCCATTCGTTAGTACCTTTTTATGCTTGTTCAATTCTTCAGCCTTGTAAATCCTTATGTAAAGGATTTACGGCGCTGTAATATTCCCGAATATATCGGGGGTGTTACAAAAAGGACCAACGGTAACAAGAACGGTAATTTCGGGTATAAAACCCCAACACCATTATAATACGATCAAGGGCATCCCGAATCATAGATTATCACAATATTTCATACACACGAAACGCATAATAATCACAAGAATTCAACCATCATTATAACCAAGCAAGATAACTTGCCTCAATTCCGTAGATGAATAATCCTTCTGTGAATGATCAAACGAACGGTATCCTCGTCTAACAATACTCACGTGAACAAGCAACCTTGAATGAAATGTAATTCATTCAACAACACATTCGTATGATAACGGTATTATTACATGAACAATATTCGTAAATTTACTTGAATAAATCAACTATCCTATTGATCACTTTAATGGTCCAATTATAAATCATCATATGTTTATCATGTTCATTTACATATTCTAACATTAATGTCAAATACTTGAGGTCTAGTTTATTATCAATGTAATATCGTGAAAATATCTTCTCAAATCATCGCCACTTCCGATTACGATATAAGTTTGTGTTTAATTACGTTCTTCATTATTTTACCAATGATTACATTCAAAACTGATTACTATATGAAACATAAGTTTAAGTTTTTAGTGAACTAAGAACATCATCTTAATTTACGTCTCTTAACACGCACGGATTAATAAAATGGAATTCGGCTACTCCTCTACCGCATTTGTATCATCATATTCAACACAATCCTCTTAAGAACATTATCAACCTATTAATGTAGTGATTAACACCCTTTAACGAAATCGATTAATTTGAACATATGAAGATTACAACTTCCTTCTATCAACATCCATTGTTTTACTTTTGAAGAATTTATTAAAAGCCTAGTTATATCATTGGATACTTGAAATTTTAAAAGTAACTTCATCCCATCTTGCGAAGATCATCTTCAAAGGGTTAACATAATCTTTCCAACAATTTTATTACAAAGGTTTTAGAGGCCAAAAATCATGGTTCCATATTACCTTCAAGAATCAATTGAATGTTCAAGACAAATTTAACATTTCTCACCTTTAATCATTAAGGATATCATCCTTAACATGTTCCTAGTGTTGAGACTATAATCAACTTCCGATTATCATGTTATACATCAGGTTTTATGTATATCATTATCAACACAATCACATTATGAAGTTATTTACATCAAGAAGTAACACTAATACCCTCAATGTTAATCTTCACTTAGTTTGAGCATGATTCAATTAACTTATTATGTTTACACTAGCTTAAACTAACATTATGTGAAGTATTTATCTACTAACATCATCATAAGCATGGAATTGATATGAGTTAAAGAAAGACCAACCTCAAAATGAAGAACAACACCAACACTTCAAGGGATACACTTCAATCTCTAACTCTCCAAGTCACCAATCAAGTGCTGAAGCTCCAACACAAGTTAGAAGGGCTTAGAAACGGAGTTGGAAGGGAAAGGAATCGTTTTTCTCAGCTGGGAGGTTGAAAGGGTCGAGTAGGAAATGAATGGCAAGTCATACTTTTATAATCTGAACTCGGCATTACGTACGTTAACGAAAGTGGTTAACGTACGTTATAGCCCTTACGTACGTAATCTCATGATCATTACGTACGTAACCAATTTCATCAGATCTTTCTGCCTCAAAACACGCAATTCGTTACGTACGTAACTATATAGCTATTACGTACGTAATAGCCGTTGACTTGGCTGTCGCGATCGACTCCCGACCACCTACCCCCGCTCGGCCCCACCCGCCGAAAGGCGGACTGCTGGTGGATCTCCCGCATTACGTAAGTTAACATATGGATGTTACGTACATAAGGCGACATACATAGCGTATGTTAAGAAGATAGGTTAACTTACGTTAAGTGCTATAACATGCATAAATGGAATTCTCCCAATATCACCCAACAATTAATATAGTATGAATGACCATGATTCCAACTTAACATAATTCGTCGATATACTTGCTACAACATCACAGATATGGTGCGAAAATACTTAGCTTAAATCATATAATACAATATTAAAGGCGAGGGTATTACAATTGTAAGCGTATTGAGTCCTTATAGTGAAGTCACTTGCTAGTACCTCAGGAGATCGTCGACTTGGCGCATATGTAAGTGTACTATTTTGGTTATTCGTTAATGATGATGATTGATCGTTGTTTTGATGGTTTCGGAATATTTTGGTTGAACAGTTTGTTGGTTTTTCTATGACGGATTGCAAGTTTCGAGGACGAAACTTATTTTATGTAATACCCGTAATTTCGATTTCTGGTAATTTCTTTTTTTGGTGGAAGTCTGTTTTGACAACTTGCTCATGACCGTTTCGTCATTCTGGGAATGATTAATTTTACAATTTTTGACATCCGAGTTCGTTTCGGTGTCGTTTTGTTGAGTTCCGTGCTTTTTAGCGACTTTTCCGCACTTGAGTTCGATTCTTACGAATCTCGGTCGAAACTGCTGTTTCGAGTTCCCCGTAAGTTCGTTTAACTTTGTTATACGTGTTGAAAGCTTCGTCTTGGTGTTTCGATCATGTATCATGTATTTCGGACGTTTTGGGCCATTTTCGTAATTTCCCAAAGTTTGGGGTAATTACTTTCCGTTGTCAAATTTCGGGCCTTCAGGTGGTCGGAATCGTGTGTTCTATTAGTGCTCGAATTCGTCTTTGCGATTACTTCGTAACCGTATCTTCGATTCGTATTCAGGTTTGGGTTTTGGGGTCGTTCGGGCCGTCGAAGTTGGCCCCGACCGAGTCATGGCCGGCGATGCAGGCCCGGTAAGCCTCGCCGAGTTACGTACGGTAGCGCTCGGCAGTTACGTACGTAATGCCGGTTACGTACGTAACCCTTGGCCGGTTACGTACGTAAGGATGCCGGCATTTTTGGGCAGCGTCTCAGCCATGGCCGGTTACGTACGTAAGCCCTTGGCCGGTTACGTACGTAACTCGGCCGGCAGGCTGCCTATTTAAGGCCCTGCGGACGGGTTTCCACCATTTTTTCTCAATCTTTTCTTCCTCTTCCGCGGATGTGGTCTTGAGGATCTTGAAGCCATGTTGTTTAACAACAAATCCACGAAGTTCTTGAGTTCATAACATCAATCAATCATCTGTTATCATCCTTTGATCCAGCGAATCAAGGTAATCTTCCTTAGAACCCTAATTTCGTGAATTTGGGGGTTTTTGCATTTTTGTCCGATTCGTTCCGTGTTGTTGATTAATTCATGATGGGTATGATTAATCTTGGTAGTATTCTTGTGTTTAACATCATTTAATCCATTGTTCTTCGTCGAATCGAAGTATATTTCTTGATTTCCTTCGAATCGACTTTTTGGGGGATTTGTTCTCGATCTCGTTTTTCATCCGTTTTTGTTGGATATATTATGGTTAAATGATGTTGTTAAACATATTCTATGGATTGTATATCCATATTTTGACTTGGAATTCCATTTTCGTGTTGTGTCGGGACGAATTGTGTTCTTGGCCGTTTTGAGGAAAACACTTGAACATTCGTCATTCGTTCTTTGAATTCAATGGCTTTGTGTCATGCTATGGAATTCATTTTCATTGTTGTTATTATCCTCCATAGTTTATTATCGCGAGTTGGCGTTCGGTGGAGTCGGCGGGTTCATAGTCGGTTCGTGTCAACCTATTTCGGTCAATTCTCTGCGTTGTTCTTATTCTAGACAAGTACCTTGTCCATACTATTCTTGTTTTGTGAATATGATAATTGGTTATCGTCTTTATATGTTTGTTTGATTGTTTGAAACGAGTTTTCAAAATATTTGGCTAGCCTTGTTAAAGGCTCACTTTCAAAACCCGTGTGTTTTGTAAATTGTGTGGGTTGTAAGTGACTAAGTGTTTGATGCTCTGGGTGAATTGTTTGGATATCCTTGGTGTGAAATGTTATTTGTGCATGATTGATTCGCTAGCCAGCTCGGGAGGGTCCTTCGAGGCCTCGAGTGGGATTCGTGGCTTCGTCCCAGTCCTAGGTGACGTGTGGTGCTTGTGTTGTTTTGTGAAATGTTATTTGTGCATGATTGATTCGCTAGCCAGCTCGGGAGGGTCCTTTGAGGCCTCGAGTGGGATTCGTGGCTTCGTCCCGGTCCTAGGTGACGTGTGGTGCTTGAGTATTTCGCTAGCCAGCTCGGGAGGGTCCGACGGGATCATGGAGTGGGATTTGTGGCTTCGTCCCGGTCCTAGGCGATGTGAGTACGTGTTTTGTGAATGTGTTTGCTCACCTCGGGAGGGTTCGACGGGACCACGGAGGGAATTCCAATGGCTTCGACCTGGGTTCACGAGTGAAACTTCACCGCTACGTGTATATATTTTGTGATTGTTTTTCGCTCACCTTGGGAAGGTCCGATGGGATCACGGAGGGAATTCCATTGGCTTCGACCTGGATTCACGAGTGCGGTTGCTTATGTTTTGTGAATGTGTTTGCTCACCTCTGGAGGGTTCGACGGGGCCACGGAGGAAATTCCATTGGCTTCGACCTGGATTCACGAGTGAAACTTCACGGGTGCGTGTGTATTTTATGTCCGTCGAGGACGCATGACGTGGGTTTTTAACCTTGTGTATTATGGTTGGTTTTATTTGCGAAAACAAAACCTTTGGGCTGTGACCCTGTTGATTTTTGGAAAGCGAAGGATTCAGTAATCCTAAATTGTTTCCTATTAAAACTCTCGATAGCAATTCAAACTGTTTTATAAATTGTTTTCCCTTGATTTGTGACCTTTCGGTTTTAGAATGTTTTACCAAACTCTTGCCTCGGGAAGTACTTTTCATCACGTTTGGATTTTTAAGGATTCCTGGTTATTGTTATTCGTGAAATGTGAATTGTATGGCTCGTATTTGCACATTGTACTTGCACTAGCAAAACAGTGGAGTTTTGCTAACCCCCGAGTATTCGGGGGGTGGATGTCTATTTTTGCATTCAGGATTTGGAGCATAACACAGGTTCGGCACGAAGGATGATGAAAGATGATCGATACTAATCACATGAGGAACCGTACATTGTTTATTGGTTCAATTGTACTTTATTTTCCGCTGCTATAATTTTTCCCGTTATATGGATGTGGTTGTGTTTTGACCCCTGCGTGGGCATGAGTTGTATTTGAGTTGTATGTATTTATTGAAAGACCAAATCGGTCTACTGAGTCCTTTCCGCCTTAAAGGCATGGTTGAGTTGTTTTATGTTGTTACCAGCCTGGTAGATCCTTGAGGAAAGGTTCTACGGCATGTAATATCCCTGAGCGGATTGGGGGTGTTACAAATATGGTATCGGAGCTTAGGTTGTGGAAACCTAGGCTGTTGGGTCAGTGGTGTCTGTCGAGTTTTGTCTTGTTGGATTTTATCTGACTGAGTCGTGTCGCGACGCGTCGTCTGAGTTTGTTGGTCGTGATTAGTATCGTGGGGCGATCATCATCTTCGTGCGACCTGTGGATGTAAGTCTCCCTTCTTTGCGTTGTGCCTCGTGTGACACGAGCTATTTTTATGATTATTTGTTAAATGACGGAATCCTCTTATGGATTTTGATTTCTTGATATGTGGTTATTTGACCCTCATATTTCGTTCATATGATGAGTAGTGTTGCTGGATTGTGCATGTTTGACTTTATTTCTTTTATCCGCTGCGTGAGTTCTTTTGTAATGGCTTTCGATATTTTACCGACTGAGTTTTATTTCAAAAACTGGTTCCCTAAACTAAGTTTTTGGCATTTTGGCCAAATTCTTATGACGGTATTTAGTATTTTGTAAATGGCTTTTGTAAGTTTTTGAAATATTACCGTCATCGGCATTTTTAACGTTGTAAATGGTTTCTAGCCTGGTGAGTTCCGGCGCGGGACCCATGGTGCTATAATGTTTCGTGTAATTACCTGAAATCTTCGGGCATTCTAGCCCATTGACTTATCTTGAAAATAAATTTCGAGACGTACTTTTAAAATGAATTATTTTCTAGTGGTACATCCAAGGTGCCACAATACGTTTCAAGATTCTTCTACCTCGAGGACCAAAATGTTTTGAGATATTTTCATTGTTTTAGAAACACTTTTACTTAGACCCGAGGGTCAATTATTCTGAAAGTTTTCACCAAGAGAAAGTGTCCTCATTTTTATCAAATGCGAAATGGTTCTCCAAAGTCTCGATAACGATGTTTCACGTTTGTATTTTTTTTTTAAAGGTGATACTCAAGATCAACCGGCGTTCTTCTAAATTATTTTCAAAATGAGGTTTTCATTTTTAAAACCTATCCATTCCCGTTTGAGGGCTAGGTATGTATGTATGATGTTCGCGTTGTCGTTTTGATGTTTGCTCCCGAGTATGATCGAATTGGTGGTGTGAGCGTTGAGTCGCTTTCCACACATTTGTCGTGTTAGCCCTCTGTGAGAGGTGGAATGTTGGCATTGAATATTGTCGCCTCGTAGTGATTTCTGCGTTGTCGCGCATGTGCGAGCTGTTAGAGCTTGGTTTGGTATGACCGTGTGCATCGGTGATGGTTCCGTTATGTGTCGGTCGTTTAATGTCTTGTTACCTTGCTCCCGTTTTTGTGAATTTCGTGGACGAGGTCGAAGGTAATAACCGTACTATTTTGACTTCTGTATTTTCTCTTTCTCCAGTCTATCGATTCGCTCATGTTCGTTGATACTTTATGAACTTGTTCTGTATTTCGGTTTCATCATCCGAACGAACTGTGATCTTGTTGTGGGTCGATCTGGTTATCGCTGTGACTTTTCCGAATTTGGTTCGATTTTTGTGAACCTTGTTCGGAAGTAACATCTTTTGGTTCTACTAATTCTTTTATTCGAAGTGGATCGGATTTTGAACTTCTGTATTTTCGACTCTATCGAATCGTTTATGCTCGTTAACATTTTATGAACTTTCCCTATCCCTTGCTTTTGTTGATCGAACGAGGGTGGTATTGTTTGGGATAACTCGTTTGTCGTTGTGACTTTTCAATCGCTATTCCCTTTCCTGTGGATCTTATGGGAATGCATGTCTCGTTGTTCTCACCAGATCATCTTGGGAGTTGTTGTTTGAATTTTATTATCCTTCGTGTTTCGGACATGATTGTTCGGTTTTTGTTGTCTCGATCATTTGTTTGTTTGGGTTTTGTTCTCGTTTCGTGATTGTTGAGCGTTCAGGCTCCTTCGTAATTCCCTTAAGTTCGGGAAATTAGTGTCGTTTTCGATCTTCCAACCCTTAGGCGGTGGAATTCCGTATTTTTTCAGCGTTTGGCTCGCGTTTTGATTGATGAACCATTGGGTTGGTCAATCGTATTGATTTTCGTTCGTGTGTCTTGTGACTGTTCGGATAATCGACTTGATTGTATTATCTGTTTGATGACGCTCGTCACTTGTTGTCCCTAACGGCGACGTTGTGTTGGTCGTCGTGGAGCGTGTCTTCACGCTGTATGTCTCTTTGCGTTTCTTGCAACGTTTCGCCGTCGGGCGCGAGTTTTCGGTTTTTGTGTATCTCGTCAAGTTTTCCTGGCAGGGAATATTGCTTCTCCCTACTTGTTTTAAGTTTCGGGACGAAACTTCTTTTAAGGAGGGTAGAATGTAATACCCGTAATTTCGATTTCCGGTAATTTCTTTTTTTTTTGGCGGAAGTCCGTTTTGACGATTCGCTCATGACTGTTTCGTCATTATGGGAATGATTAATTCTACACTTTTTGACATCCGATTTCGTTTCGGTGTCGTTTTGTTGAGTTCCGTGCTTTTTAGCGACTTTTTCGCACTTGAGTTCGATTCTTGCGAATCTCGGTCGAAACTGCTGTTTCGAGTTTCCCGTAAGTTCGTTTAACTTTGTTATACGTGTTGCAAGCTTCGGCTTGGTGTTTCAATCATGTATCGTGTATTTCGGACGTTTTGGGCCATTTTCGTAATTTCCCAAAGTTTGGGGTAATTACTTCCCGTTGTCGAATTTTGGGCCTTCGGGTGGTCGGAATCGTGTGTTCTCTTAGTGCACGAATTCGTCTTTGCGAGTACTTCGTAACCGTATCTTCGATTCGTATTCAGGTTCGGGTTTCGGGGTCGTTCGGGCCGTCGGAGTTGGCCCGGCCACGGCCGAGTCATGGCCGGCGATGCAGGCCTGTGCCAGATCGGCCGAGTTACGTCTGATGGCGCTCGGCGATTCGTCGTAATGCGATTCGTCGTAACCCTTGGCGATTACGTGCGTAAGGATGCGGCATTTTTAGGCGGCGCCTCGGCCATGGCGATTCGTCGTAAGCCCTTGGCCGGTTACGTACGTAACTCGGCCGGCAGGCTGCCTATTTAAGGCCCTGCGGACGGGTTTCCACCATTTTTTCTCAATCTTTTCTTCCTCTTCCGCGGATGTGGTCTTGAGGATCTTGAAGCCATGTTGTTTAACAAGAAATCCACGATGTTCTTGAGTTCATAACATCAATCAATCATCCGTTATCATCCTTTGATCCAGCGAATCAAGGTAATCTTCCTTAGAACCCTAATTTCGTGAATTTGGGGGTTTTTGCATTTTTGTCCGATTTGTTCCGTGTTGTTGATTAATTCATGATGGGTATGATTAATCTTGGTAGTATTCTTGTGATCAACATCATTTAATCCATTGTTCTTCGTCGAATCGAAGTATATTTCTTGATTTCCTTCGAATCGACTTTTTAGGGGATTTGTTCTCGATCTCGTTTTCCATCCATTTTTGTTGGATATATTGTGGTTAAATGATGTTGTTAAACATATTCTATGGATTGTATATCCATATTTCGACTTGGAATTCCGTTTTCGTGTTGTGTCGGGACGAATTGTGTTCTTGGCCGTTTTGGGGAAAACACTTGAACATTCGTCGTTCGTTCTTTCAATTCAATGGCTGTGTGTCATGCTATGGAATTTATTTTCATTGTTGTTATTGTCCTCCGTGTTGTGTCAAGGATTAACACCTTCCGACTGGCGATCGCCTAGGAGGTCGGGCGACCAAGTCGCTGCCGAGCGTCCGAGGAAGAGCTGCCGACCAGCAACCAGGCGACCTAGCCTTAGCCCGACAGACAAGCATGAATCGCCCAGCCAAAGGTCCCAGGACAAGTCCCGGTGCCGAGCGATCGACCTCAGATACGATCGCCTCTCGGTACTCGGCGACCGACTTCTGGCGACCGACTTATGGACGATCATCTCTCAGCGCTTTGCCGACCGACCCTTGGTGACCGACCATTGCCAACCTTTGGTGACTGGCCGAGAACGATCCTCGGTGTCCAGCTAGAGACGACCGCATCATGACGATCTGGGCCGATGGCCATCCAGCCGGCCAAGGCCGAGCAAACAGGACAGCACCCACGTGCAGATCCACAAAAGGCGCTGACAAACCTGTCACCTACCTCACCTACCAACAGGCCGGGCACGCAAGGAGCCGACGGACAAGGCGGTGACCACGGCTGTCACCTACCACCTCTTGTCAAAGTCCGAAAGTAACAAAGTGGGACCTCCTGTGATGCCTTCCGGACGCGTGCCGGCTCCTCATTGGGCCACTCAGCTGGCTGCCGGCTGGATCTCTGGACTTTTGGCAGGCAGCCCATGTGACCTTTAGGATGATCGCCCCATTACATTAATGGCCGAAAGACGATCGCCCACTAGGGAACAAGGCACCTCAACCCCTATATAAAGAGGGCAGCCTGCACTTGGAAAAACGGACTCTCTCTGCATTCTCGTATTTTCATACGACACAGAAGCAAATACACACACTTGGCTAACATCCAACTCTTGGCAACAGTCATCTTTCGGTCTTACTTCTCCCGGCCTATCTCATCCAGCAGATTATCGGCGGGGACGAAGAACACCGAGCTTCGCTCAAGAGCCGGATTAACAGAGTCTTTTTACACTCATTGTATTTAGACTTCTCTCATTAATACTTGTATCCACGAATATTCGTATTAATAACATCTCGCGAGAGCATTCAAGCCCGGGCCTAACAAACCCGGCAAATCTTGTATTATTTATCTACTCTCGGAAGTGCTCCCGCAATTGTTGTTTGTTGTCCGTCTTCCAGCAGTATTAATCTTCGGATAAATATTTTGGGCAACAACACTCCGTAGTTTATTATCGTGAGTTGGCGTTCGGTGGAGTCGGCGGGTTCATAGTCGGTTCGTGTCAACCTATTTCGGTCGATTCTCCGCGTTGTTCTTATTCGAGGCAAGTACCTTGTACATACTATTCTTGTTTTGTGGATATGATAATTGGTGATCGTCTTTATATGTTTGTTTGATTGTTTGAAACGAGTTTTGACACGCTTTTAGTGTAACTATCGCAAGTGCACAATATCGTATCAAGTAGTAAAGTGGACTTTTTTTGAGTCCGGTTTATCGATCCCACAAGGAAGTTTTGTTATAATTTGAATTATACACTATTAGTCTATTTTTATAGATACTTAAGATGAGTGAAACACACAATTAAAAAGTTTGGTTTAATAATTGCAAAGAAATTGCAATAATAGTTCTAATATTATAAGGAAATAAAAAGATAGCAATAATAATAGATTGATTATCGATAAAATGAAATAGTTGGGATTACAAACTTAGTTCGTCATTAGTTATAAAAGATGTATAGGAGATCATAAAATGAATTTACTTATTATGTTGTGTAGATTCGATTTTCCTTAAAAAGACGGTTTCTCTTTCGAACTATAAAACGCCCCTTACATATTGAATCAATCCACTATATTTCTATGTTGATTGGCTTCAATACATAGCATTAGGATTTATGAAAATAACTCAAAGAATCATCTAAGGACTAGAGGTATATTTCTATCCCCTAGAACACCTTAGAGTGAATATCATTTGATCTAATCAAACATATTTTCTTTCGAAACATATGAAGACCATAAATATCGTCATTTATTGGCCAAATAAATAAAGATTGTTAAAACAATGAAAATCACACACAATAATAAGTAATTCACAATAGATCTTTTATACAAACATAAACAACATGACTAACCTTGTTTATAATCTCAACTAAAGGTTACTTAGCCCATAAAGGGTTTATTATACATGTTACAAGCTTGTGTGGTCATTATTAGTTGAATCAAGAGAAAGAATTGATCCTAACTCCCTTAGTAGATAAAGGAGATAGAAACAATAAACTCTCTGAACAACATATGTTATACCACACTTACAAAGATCACTCAAGAACACAAGTGTGTTCTTCACACAAAAAGAAAAGTTTACAAAAAATGGAAAATTATAAGATGAATGATGAATGATGAAGGATCTAAGGGGTCTATTTATACACCTAAAGTCATCTAATAGCTCCAAAACTCCAGCATTATTACATTAGATCTGATCAATGCCAGCCATCCCCTCAATAATACACAAAAAGTATAAAAAATTAGACAAATCATAGTAATCTGTCAAGAGTTACGGCCGTAACATTCAGGAGTTACGGCCGTAACAAGGGTGACTTATGGCCGTAACCCACAGATGTTACGGCCGTAACTTTCAACCGTAAATTTGTTCACCGGTTGCTTTGAAAGTTACGTTTTCAGCCCAGAATTTCTCAGACTTTGCGTTTTTGCCCCAGATCTTCTTCGGATGATAACTTTTGATATATAACTCTGATTTTGAATCCGGAAAGACTGCCGAATTCGTCTCGGAAAGCCCTACAACATGAATATATCAAAATTCAATAAAGAGAATATTTATTAAACATGTTGTTTCTTGAGTAATTCAGTTATTTAATCCGATCATCATCCAATAAAAATAAAATTATTAAAACTAATAAATTAAAAGTAAAAAACGAGTAGCCTAGCTCAATTATGGGTGAATTTTATCGATACAAAACATGGATAAGTGTACAAAACTGACACTTATCACACCCCCAAACTTGAATTCTTGCTAGTCCCGAGCAAGACTCTTTATTATTCACACTCCAAAAATAAAAATAAAACAAAAATAAGAAAATTAATACACACATAAATTAAAATATAAAAAAAAAAGAAAAAGAGATCAAAATGCCATTAATAAACAATAACCAGCTTTATACAGTAGATAGAAATGAATCAAGATTCAAAATAAATCTACTAATGTTTTTGAAGTTAAAACACGGTTTTTTATTTTGTAATTCCAAAATGTAAGGTTTTTCCCCCCAAAAGGTTGATTATTTCTTTCCCACTCGTGATACACACGACTCCCTTTAATGGTTGCTCTCGATCACTCGTTTATTTTTTGACTCAATATGAAGAAGAATTTCATTGGCGTCATCAAATATTGTGATTTTCACAAAATTGAGTGTATTGAAATTCAGCTGCTAATTAATTCAAATCTGTTCATAAACTACATCCCTTTTAGTGATAGCTTTCACACCGTTATTTGCTAACGTGTAGCTCTTTTCACTAACACAATTTCTATCTCATTATTTTTCTTCGTAAAAAGGTGATAGCTTTCACACCGTTATTTGCTAACGTGTAGCTCTTTTCACCAATTTTTCTGACACGGCAGCTACGCACCAACAATGGTTAGTCCTTTATTTTTCGCAAAATTTAAGACTTCCAAAATTAGGCAATTTATTCTTTGCTCAACACTTCTCCTTTTCGTCATTTATTTTTTTAGGTGATAGCTTTCACACCGTTATTTGCTAATGTGTAGCTCTTTTCACCAATGACTCCTTTTTTTTCTTTTTTAGGGAATAGAATTTTTGCAGAAAATCATTTTTTAGTTAAGCTTGAAAAATCAAAAACTCCACAAATTAAGTAAATTTCAGTTTTATTTTTCATCAACCAACTGATTCTTCTTTTCTCAAGGTAACGAATGACTCGATTTTATATGATAATTACAAGGCTTGGAAAGAGAGATTAAGGCTCAAAAAAAATTTTGGATTGTACAAATTTTTTTATTTACCGGTTAGAACGATTTTAGAAGCTTGTATATAGCTAATTTATTGGTGTTATGGCCAGATCTAAAAATCTCAAAAATCAAAATACAATAAATATATATATATATATAATAAAAAAAAATTAAGGCAAATAACCAAATCAATCAAAACACACCAAAATTACAACACACCAAAATTACAACACACCAAAATACTAAAACAAACCACCCCCAAACTTGAAAATAAAACTGTCCTCAGTTTAAAAATAAAAAAAATAAAAATCAATGCAGAAAAGCAGAATACTCCCTGTTAAGAAAGTTGATGTCTGAGCTAACGCCTTTTAGAATCTGCAAGAGAATAAATATACGAGGCACACAACAAAAGAAAATAAAATATACTCGTAAGTATAACACAATTTTTAAGATGCGCATCAAGAAAGTCCGAAGAGTCGCCTTACGCTGCCATCAAAGTTTTTATAAAAAAAAAAAAACAATAAACATTACAGTAATAAAATAACAATACATAAATCGCGAATAGATGCGCGTCAAGAGATCAAGAAGAAACTCCTTAAGCTGCCATCATTTAGCACGATTATTACACACGTAAAGTAAAAATACAAGAGGTCCGATATGGGTTATCAAAGGGAGAGGAATGAATCCACTTTTCGTTTTCTCACGGTAAAATCTTCTACCCAGACAATTTTAGCTAGAGCTGGATCTGGTTGAGGAACAAATTCATTGAGTTTTTTTATTAGTTCTTCTGGTGTTGTTGCAACGACTATGATTCGTTTTGCACGCTCGAAATAAAGCCTTTTTCAGCAGAGTAGTCGATGAAAGATAGTAAACCAACAAAGAAACCATTGACATTAAGGAAATCTTGATTGGTCGAGTGGTACATGGTCACCAACCTCAAACTCGAGTGGTCGTCGACGATTATCTGCATATGATTTCTGGCGGCTTTGGGCCGTTAATAGACGACTCTTGATTAGGGAAATCTTCTCGCGGGCTGCCAATAACATATCAGGTTCCGTACCAATAGATTCAGACAAATCGTCCCAACACAAAGGGGACCTACAACGACGACCATACAATGCCTCATAAGGTGCCATCATGATCGAGGCGTGCCAGCTGTTATTATATGTGAATTCTACCAACGGTAGTTGGGCTTCCCAGTCAGGCTTCCAATCGAGAGCACATGCCCTCAACATATCCTCTAGAGTTTGAATAGTCCTCTCAGACTGACCGTCGATCTGCGGATGAAAAGCCATACTGAAGTTCAACTGTGTACCCATCGCATGATGAACCGCCTTCCAGAAGTGCGACACGAACCGTCCGTCACGATCTGATACAATACTCTTAGGAGTACCATGCAGTCTCACAATATCTTTGATGAATAACTGGGCCAATCTCTCAGGGCCCCACGTATCCTTGATTTCCAAGAAGTGGGCTGATTTAGTCAATCGATCCACAATCACCCAAATCGTATTCATGCCTCGACGGCTCGTCGGCAAGCTAGTAATAAAATCCATCAATATGTCTTCCCACTTCCACTCGGGAATTAGAAGCGGTTTCATCATGCCAGCTAGTCGTTGATGCTCAATCTTGACCTGCTGACAGGTCAAACATATCGAAACGAATTCGGCAACCTCCCGTTTCATGTTACCCCACCAATAATACGGCTTCAAATCCTTATACATTTTGTTCGATCCCGGGTGTATGGAATATGGGGTAGCATGAGCCTCCTTCAGAATAGTATTCCTCAACTCTTCGTCTGCTGGTACACATACTCGGTTTTTAAAGCGTATCAGTCTATCCTCGTGAACCACAAATCCAGGGGCCTTCCCCTGATCGATTTCTCCTCGAACTCTGGATAAGAATGGGTCCGTCATCTGTTTCGTCCTGATCGTCTCATCAAGGGATGATGAAATCTCAAGCGTGCACAGTTGTCCCTGAATGCGTTGTAACCAGACCTCAATCTCTGGTCTCATGAACTCTAATTGCAACTCCCTCTGGGCGGTCAAACGAGCCAGTATCTGTTCCTGCACCGTCTTGCGGCTCAAGGCATCGGCAACCACGTTTGCCTTGCCTGGATGATAAAGGATCTCGATATCATAGTCTTTGATTAGCTCTAACCACCTCCTTTGTCTCATATTCAACTCCTTCTGGGTAAAAATATACTTCAGGCTCTTGTGGTCCGTAAAAATCTGGCAGGTAACTCCATACAGATAGTGGCGCCAGATTTTTAAGGCAAACACTACGGCTGCTAAATCCAAATCATGAGTCGGGTAGTTGACCTCGTAAGGACGCAGCTGTATGGATACATAGGCGATCACTTTCCCATCCTGCATTAATACGCAGCCAAGGCCCTGTCTCGATGCATCACTATATACCACGAATCCTTCTGTTCCTTTAGGTAGTACCAAAATAGGTGCTGAAATTAATCGACTTTTGAGTTCATCAAAACTTTGCTGACATGCTTCCGACCACAAGTACTTCTTATCTTTTCTCAACAGATTAGTCATCGGTTGAGCAATTTTGGAAAATCCTTCCACGAATAGTCTATAATAGCCTGCTAGACCCAGAAAACTATGAACTTCCTTCACGTTCTTCGGAGGTAGCCAGTCTCGGATAGCTTCTGTCTTCTGTGGGTCCACTCTCACTCCATCTGCTGATATTACATGTCCCAGAAAAATAACTTCAGACATCCAAAATTCACACTTAGAAAATTTTCCATAGAGTTGTTCTCGCCTTAATGCATCGAGAACCTGGCGGAGGTGACACTCATGCTCCTCATGATCACGAGAGTAGATCAGGATGTCGTCAATAAAAATGACTACAAAATTATCCAGATAATTAATAAAAACCCGATTCATGAATTCCATGAATACTGCAGGTGCATTAGTCAGTCCGAATGGCATGACAACGAACTCATAATGCCCATAGCGAGTGCGAAAAGCTGTCTTCGGGACGTCAGAGTCTTGAATCCGTAATTAGTGGTACTCAGATCTCAAGTCGATCTTGGAAAATATAGAGGCTCCCTGGAGCTGATCCAATAGATCATCCATGCGAGGTAAAGGATATTTGTTCTTAATTGTTACTTTGTTCAGCTCACGGTAATCAATACACAAACGCAGCGATCCGTCCTTCTTCCGTACGAATAACACCGGCGCTCCCCAATGGGATGCACTGGGTCGAACATATCCTTTCTCAGTTAATTCCTCAAGTTGTCTTTTCAACTCCTGCATCTCAGTCGGGGCCATACGATATGGTGCTTTCGAAAGTGGGGACGTCCCTGGCTCCAACTCAATGGTGAATTCTACCTCTCGCTGTGGGGGTATTCCTGGAAGCTCTTCTGGAAATACATCTGGATAGTCTCGAACTACTGGAATATCAACCAATTCGACTGGTCGGCCAGTTGTCTTGGTCATGTAACACCAATAACCAATGCATCCCTGGTTCAGTAATTTCACAGCCTTCATAGCGCTGATGACTCTCCCAGAATGATTGGGATTATCACCCCGAAAAATACACTCGACGCCATCATCAGATGTGACGGTCACCATTCACTTACGGATGCTAAGCACGTCATCGTGACGATCCATCCAGTCGATACCCAAGATTACATCATCTTTAGGTAAATCAACCACAATCAAGTCGGACAACCACTCATGGTTGTTCATGCTAATCGGACAGTTCTGTACTTCACGACTCCCGATAATTCTTCTACCATCGGGTAGACCAATTACATAAGGTTCATAATCGGTAACATGATTCAAATGCAAACGACTCAAACAAGAACTAGACAAAAAGGAGTGTGATGCACCAGTATCAAAAAGAACACAAACGGGCTGTGAGTGGATCTCGAGAGTACCTGCAATCATGCTGGCTTCGGGATCATCTACTTTCTTCATCTCGTAGACTCTGGGTTTTGCAACCCCGGAAGCAGGTGTACCAGCTTGATTCCCACGGCCTATCCCTTTGTTCGCCCCGGTAGTCTGGTAAGAAGCGGACGGAGGAGCACGTTCCTGAACACAAGACTGTACTGGAGCAAGAGATGCTACTGGAGCACGCCCGAGTCCACCCCTGCAATAGCAAGCACGATGACCGTTCTTCCCGCAAGTGTGATAGGCAACGCCCGGCTTCGGACACTTGGAACTGATATGCCCCTGGTCCCCACAGTTATAACACACGACAGGTGAGCTGATTGCCAGAGAGTGCGTTCCTGTTGGTTTCGGTGCCATAGGTGGCCGTTCAGAAGGATTTGGTACAGGCTGGGGCTTCTTGAACATCCCGATTCTTGTCTCCTTGGAGTGCAGTTTGGATCTCTTCTTTGGAAAAGCGAGGTCGCTTCTTGGAAATCTCCTTCGCAGTAAGTTCATACTCCAAGGCCTTCTCAATAAACTCCGGTAGGGTCGTACAGTGGTGATTGATTGCATCCTCATTCGGAGTTTAAGCCTCTTGAGGAAATATTTGATCTTATCAGCTTCCGAACGGACAACTGACGTAGCAAAAGGGAGAAGTGCTTGGAATTTTTCAGCAATCGCTAACACATCCTCGTCTTCCGATGAATCGGGGTTCAGTAATTCGGACAGTTTGGCTTCACGGAGGGGTGCAGGATAGTAACGATCTAGCATAAGATTCTTGAATTCCTCCCAAGTACTCGCGCCATCGGCAGGCCTCACAGAAAGCCACCAAGTATGGGCACTCTTACTAAGGTAGTAGGCTGCCACAACAACTCGATTTTCCTCTGGGCACTCCACCATCTCGAACAGTTTCTCGAAATGTTTTATCCAGTGTACAATGTCAGCAGGCTCAGATGAGCCTTCAAAAGTCGGAGGTCGCTGTCGTGATATGTCGCTAATAATCCGTCTCACGATCCCGCCAGGCACCAGAGGCGGAGGCTGTTGCCCCTGCTGTTGACCAGTAGTATTCCTCTGCATAGCTTCCATCAGTTGACCCATTTGGGTCATCTGGTCCATCATGCCCTGCATCACGGTGTAAGGATCGACACGTGCATTCTCTCCAGTGTGGTGTGATTGGTCCCTAGAAGGCGAATCACTGCCTGCGGAACTCTGTTCCACATTCGCGCGTCTGTTGGCTCGTGGTATCGGGATTCGGCCTCTTCCGCGGCCTCGTCCCCCTCTGCCACGGCCTCTCGGATTCCTTTCCAAACTGAAAGAATCAAGTCACAAGTACAGTTCAATTTATCAATCATAATTCATGCTAAGTTAATAGCAACAGGGAATTTCATATCCAACAAAGCAGTTCGTAAAGAATCACTGGCACCACAGGTGTTACACACTCAATATCATATCAACATCAAGTCGAAACAATTCCAATCACATAATTAATTTAGGTTCACCTCAAACAGATAAATTTTACCTCATGTTAGCAAGATGCCAAGATAAGTAAGGAGACCAATACGTCGTCAATATCATGCCAGTAATCAAATTATGGTTCATGAGAACATACCGTATTCGACGGGTCAGGCGCTTGCACAGGTTACACGTGGCATGAAGGTTTTTTGATGCTATTTCGATTCTACAATGACTCAAAATAAAAACACACTCTCTGATACCATCTTCTGTAACAGCCCGAAAACAGTGGCTATTACAGTGCCATGGACCCCCTACCGGGACCCACCAAGCGATATCACGATATACACTTACAACCTGACAACGTGGCACCGTACCACAATATTTATCAAAACCCCGATGTGGAGTATGAGTTATTCATGTCTTTAATACGAGCAAACGTACACAGGATCCAAATTCGGTACAGACCATATGACGATGGGCGGTACCTAACAAATTATAGTACATTCATCCGACACAAAGTAAAATGAAATACATAATAAAACATAACCGAACATCAATAGACTCGGGGCCCCCGAAATAGCATCCTTCAAAACCCTCCATCGCCATTGTGCTCCTCCTGTGCCTTGCCCTTTCCTCGTCCTGAAATACAAGTATTTCGCCCCAAACCACAGGGTCAGCTATACATGATAATAATTCTCATGACATTATACAATTCATATATATACTGATCTCAAAGAAAACAATCGACTACTGAATATACCCCGAAGGCGTATAAACAATCAGTCCCAACTGTCGAACATAACCAAATATACAAACGACCATATAATATGGCTCAAGACGGATGTCACAGTACGCCCGATCCGGAAATATGTCCGTGCACATGTCCACTCCGTATACGGAATCCAGAATATACGTGGGACGATGTACCTAATTATCCTCACGAACTACGTCTCGTGTGCACGATCTAAATGCGGAAAACATCCACGCATGATCATCAAGTGCCCGGCTAAAAATCCTACACATAACCAATCGGCGCGCAGATATGACTCCAGAGATGTCACGATACAACATGACAACGAAACTCAACGAATTACACCTTTATCAAGGAATCGAACAACTCACCGAAGTGTCAACAAAGCTCAAAAGGACCAACAGTAACAAGAACGGTAATTTCGGGTATATCATCCCAACACCATTATAATACGATCAAGGGCATCACCATATCACGAATCATAGATTATCAGAACATTTCATACACACGAAATGCATAATAATCACAAGAATTCAACCATCATTATAACCAAGCAAGATAACTTGCCTCAATTCCGTAGATGAATAATCCTTCTTTGAATGATCAAACGAACGGTATCCTCGTCTAACAATACTCACGTGAACAAGCAACCTTGAATGAAATGTAATTCATTCAACAACACATTCGTACGATAACGGTATTATTACATAAATAATATTCGTAAATTTACTTGAATAAATCAATTATCCTATTGATCACTTTAATGTTCCTATTACAAATCATCATATGTTTATCATGTTCATTCACATATTCTAACATTAATGTCAAATACTTGAAGTCCAGTTTATTACCAATGTAACATTGTGAAAGCATCTTTTCAAATCATCGCCACTTCCGATTACGATATAAGTTTGTGTTTAATTACGTTCTTCATTATTTTACCAACGATTACATTAAAACTGATTCCTATATGAAGCATAAGCTCAAGTTTTTAGTGAACTAAGAACATCATCTTAATTTACGTTTCTTAATACATACGGATTAATGAAATGGAATTCGGCTACTCATCTATCGCATTTCTATCACCATATTCACTACAATCCTCTTAAGAATATTATTAACATATTAATGTAGCGATTAACACCCTTTTAAGTTATCAACGAAATCGATTAACTTGATCATATGAAGATTATAACTTCCTTCTATCAAAATCCATTGTTTTACTTTTGAAGAATTTATTAAAAGCCTCGTTATATCATTGGATACTTGAAATTCTAAAAGTAACTTTATCCCATCTTGTGAAGATTATCTTCAAAGGGTTAACATAATTCTTCCAACAATTTATTACAAAGGTGTTGGTTTTAGAGGCCAAAATTATGGTTCCATATTACCTTCAAGAATCAATTGAATATTCAAGACAAGTTTAGTATTTCTCATTCCCAATCATTAAGGATTTCATCCCTAACATGTTCCTGGTGTTGAGACTTTAATCAAATTCCGATTATCATGTTATACATCAGGTTTTATATATATCATTATCAACACAACCATATTATGAAGTTATTGTCCAACAAAAGTAATACTAACACCCTTAACGTTAATCCTCGCCTAGTTTGAGCATGATTCAATTAACTTATCATGTTTACACTAGCTTAAACTAACATTATATGAAGTATTTATCTACTAACATCATCATAAGCATGGATTTAATATGAGTTAAAGAAAGACCAACCTCAAAATGAAGAACAACACCAACACTTCAAGGTACACACTTCAATCTCCAAATCTCCAAGTCACCAATCAAGTGCTGAAGCTCTAACACAAGTTAGAAGGGCTAGAAACGGAGTTGGCAGGGAAGGGAATCATTTTTCTCAGTTGGGAGGTTGAATGGGTCGAGCAGGAAATGAATGGCAAGTCATATTTTTATAATCTGAACTCGGCATTACGTACGTTAACGAAAGGGGTTAACGTATGTTATAGTCCTTACTTACGTAATCTCATGAACATTACGTACGTAATTAATTTCATCAGATCTTTCTGACTTAAAACACGCAAATCGTTACGTACGTAAATATATAGCTATTACGTACGTAATAGCCGTTGACTTGGCTGTCGCGATCGACTCCCGACCACCTACCCTCGCTCGGCCCCACCCGCCAAATGGCGGGCTGTTGATGGATCTCTCGCATTACGTACGTTAACATATGAATGTTACGTACGTAAGGCTACGTACATAGCGTACGTAAAGAAGATAGTTTAACGTACGTTAAGTTCTATAACAAGCATAAATGGAATTCTCCCAATATCACCCAACAATTTATATAGTATGAATGACCATGATTCCAACTTAACATAATTCGTCGATATACTTGATACAACAATACAGATACGGTGGGAAAATACTTGGTTTAAATCAGAAAATACAATAGTAAAGGCGAGGGTATTACATACTCCCCCCTTAAAAGGAGTTTCGTCACCGAAACTAAGGGGTAAACAGCTCGGGGTATTTCTCTCGCATGCTATCTTCAGTCTCCCACGTAGCTTCCTCGACTCCATGTCTCGACCACTGAATTTTTAATAAGGGAATCGCCTTGTTCCTTAGCTGTTTAATTCTTCTCTCAAGTATCTGCACAGGCCGTTCTTCATACGAATGATCATCGGCTATTTCGACCTCGTCGAATTGAATAACGTGACTTGGGTCAGCAACATACTTCCTTAACTGAGATACATGGAATGTTAAACGATAGGCTAGGTCGCCTACTCGTTCCAGGATCTCAAACGGACCAATATACCTTGGGATCAACTTGCCTCTCTTCTCGAATCGGAAAACACCTTTAGTAGGAGATACTTTGACTAGTACATGGTCACCAACCTCAAACTCGAGTGGTCGTCGACGATTATCTGCATATGATTTCTGGCCGCTTTGGGCCGTTAATAGACGACTCTTGATCAGGGAAATCTTCTCGCGGGCTGCCAATAACATATCAGGTTCCGTACCAATAGATTCAGACAAATCGTCCCAACATAAAGGGGACCTACAACGACGACCATACAATGCCTCATAAGGTAACATCATGATCGAGGCGTGCCAGCTGTTATTATATGTGAATTCTACCAACGGTAGTTGGGCTTCCCAGTCGGGCTTCCAATCGAGAGCACATGCCTTCAACATATCCTCTAGAGTTTGAATAGTCCTCTCAGACTGACCGTCGATCTGCGGATGAAAAGCCGTACTGAAGTTCAACTGTGTACCCATCGCACGATGAACCGCCTTCCAGAAGTGCGACACGAACCGTCCGTCACGATCTGATACAATACTCTTAGGAGTACCATGCAGTCTCACAATCTCTTTGATGAATAACTGGGCCAATCTCTCAGGGCCCCATGTATCCTTGATTTCCAAGAAGTGGGCTGATTTAGTCAATCGATCCACAATCACCCAAATCGTATTCATTCCTCGACGGCTCGTCGGCAAGCTAGTAATAAAATCCATCGATATGTCTTCCCACTTCCACTCGGGAATTGGAAGCGGTTTCATCATGCCAGCTAGTCGTTGATGCTCAATCTTGACCTGCTGACAGGTCAAACATATCGAAACGAATTTGGCAACCTCCCGTTTCATGTTACCCCACCAATAATACGGCTTCAAATCCTTATACATTTTGTTCGATCCTGGGCGTATGGAATACGCGGTAGCATGAGCCTCCTTCAGAATAGTATTCCTCAACTCTTCGTCTGCTGGTACACATACTCGGTTTTTAAAGCGTATCAGTCTATCCTCGTGAACCACAAATCCAGGGGCCTTCCCCTAGTCGATTTCTCCTCGAACTCTGGATAAGAATCGGTCCGTCATCTGTTTCGTCCTGATCGCCTCATCAAGGGATGATGAAATCTCAAGCGTGCACAGTTGTCCCTGAATGCGTTGTAACCAGACCTCAATCTCTCGTCTCATGAACTCTAATTGCAACTCCCTCTGGGCGGTCAAACGAGCCAGTATCTGTTCCTGCACCGTCTTGCGGCTCAAGGCATCGGCAACCACGTTTGCCTTACCTGGATGATAAAGGATCTCGATATCATAGTCTTTGATTAGCTCTAACCACCTCCTTTGTCTCATATTCAACTCCTTCTGGGTAAAAATATACTTCAGGCTCTTGTGGTCCGTGAAAATCCGGCAGGTAACTCCATACAGATAGTGGCGCCAGATTTTTAAGGCAAACACTACGGCTGCTAACTCCAAATCATGATTCGGGTAGTTGACCTCGTAAGGACGAAACTGTCTGGACGCATAGGCGATCACTTTCCCATCCTGCATTAATACGCAGCCAAGGCCCTGTCTTGATGCATCACTATATACCACGAATCCTTCCGTTCCTTTAGGTAGTACCAAAATAGGTGCTGAAATTAATCGACTTTTGAGTTCATCAAAACTTTGCTGACATGCTTCCGAACACAAGTACTTCTTATCTTTTCTCAACAGATTAGTCATCGGTTGAGCAATTTTGGAAAATCCTTCCACGAATCGTCTGTAATAACCTGCTAGACCCAGAAAACTACGAACTTCCTTCACGTTCTTCGGAGGTAGACAGTCTCGGACATCCAGAATTCACACTTAGAAAATTTTCCATAGAGTTGTTCTCGCCTTAATGCATCGAGAACCTGGCGGAGGTGACACTCATGCTCCTCATGATCACGAGAGTAGATCAGGATGTCGTCAATAAAAATGACTACAAAATGATCCAGATAATTAATAAAAACCCGATTCATGAATTCCATGAATACTGCAGGTGCATTAGTCAGTCCGAATGGCATGACAACGAACTCATAATGCCCATAGCGAGTGCGAAAAGCTGTCTTCGGGACGTCAGACTCTTGAATCCGTAATTGGTGGTACCCGGATCTCAAGTCGATCTTAGAAAATATAGAGGCTCCCTGGAGCTGATCCAATAGATCATCGATGCGAGGTAAAGGATATTTGTTCTTAATTGTTACTTTGTTCAGCTCACGGTAATCAATACACAAACGCAGCGATCCGTCCTTCTTCCGTACGAATAACACCGGCGCTCCCCAATGGGATGCACTGGGTCGAACATATCCTTTCTCAGTTAATTCCTCAAGTTGTCTTTTCAACTCCTGCATCTCAGTCGGGGCCATACGATATGGTGCTTTCGAAAGCGGGGACGTCCCTGGCTCCAACTCAATGGTGAATTCTACCTCTCGCTGTAGGGGTATTCCTAGAAGCTCTTCTGGAAATACATCTGGATAGTCTCGAACTACTGGAATATCAACCAATTCGACTGGTTGGCCAGTTGTCTTGGTCATGTAACACCAATAACCAATGCATCTCTGGTTCAGTAATTTCACAGCCTTCATAGCGCTGATGACTCTCCCAGAATGATTGGGATTATCACCCCGAAAAATACACTCGACGCCATCATGAGATGTGACGGTCACCATTCGCTTACGGACGCTAAGCACGGCATCGTGACGATCCATCCAGTCGATACCCAAGATTACATCATCTTTAGGTAAATCAACCACAATCAAGTCGGACAACCACTCATGGTTGTTCATGCTAATCGGACAGTTCTGTACTTCATGACTCCCGATAATTCTTCTACCATCGGGTAGACCAATTACATAAGGTTCACAATCGGTAACATGATTCAAATGCAAACGACTCAAACAAGAACTAGACAAAAAGGAGTATGAAGCACCAGTATCAAAAAGAACACAAACAGGCTGAGAGTGGATCTCGAGAGTACCTGCAATCATGCTGGCTTCGGGATCATCTACTTTCTTCATCTCATAGACTCTGGGTTTTGCAACCCCGGAAGTAGGTGTACCAGCTTGATTCCCACGGCCTATCCCTTTGTTCGCCCCGGTAGTCTGGTAAGAAGCGGACGTAGGAGCACATTCCTGAACAGAAGACTGTACTGGAGCAAGAGATGCTACTGGAGCACGCCCGAGTCCACCCCTGCAATAGTGAGCACGATGAACGTTCTTCCCGCAAGTGTGACAGGCAACTCCCGGCTTCGGACACTTGGAACTGATATGCCCCTGGTCCCCACGGCTATAACACACGACAGGTGAGCTGATTGCCCGAGAGTGCGTTCCTGTTGGTTTCGGTGCCATAGGTGGCCGTTCAGAAGGATTTGGTACAGGCTGGGGCTTCTTGAACATCCCCCGGTTACTGTCTCCTTGGGTCTGGTTTCTGGATCTCTTGTTGGAAAACTGAGGCTGCTTCTTGGAAATCTCCTTCGCAGTAAGTTCATACTCCAAGGCCTTCTCAATAAACTCTGGTAGGGTCGTACAGTGGTGATTGATTGCATCCTCATTCGGGGTTTAAGCCTCTTGAGGAAATATTTGATCTTATCAGCTTCTGAACGGACAACTGACGTAGCAAAAGGGAGAAGTGCTTGGAATTTTTCACAAATCGCTAACACATCCTCGTCTTCCGATGGATCGGGGTTTAGTAATTCGGACAGTTTGGCTTCACGGAGGGGTGCAGGATAGTAACGATCTAGCATAAGATTCTTGAATTCCTCCCAAGTACTCGCTCCATCGGCAGGCCTCACAGAAAGACACAAAGTATGGGCACTCTTACTAAGGTAGTAGGCTGCCACAGCAACTCGATTTTCCTCTGGGCACTCCACCATCTCGAACAGTTTCTCGAAATGTTCTATCCAGTGTACAATGTCAGCAGGCTCAGATGAGCCTTCAAAAGTCGGAGGTCGCTGTCGTGATATGTTGCTAATAATCCGGCTCACGATCCCGCCAGGCACCAGAGGCGGAGGCTGTTGCCCCTGCTGTTGACCAGTAGTATTCCTCTGCATAGCTTCCATCAATTGACCCATTTGGGTCATCTGGGCCATCATGCCCTGCGTCACGGTGTAAGGATCGACACGTGCATTCTCTCCAGTGTGGTGTGATTGGTCCCTAGAAGGCGACCATCGTCATGAACTCTGTTCCACATTCGCGCGTCTGTTGGCTCGTGGTATCGGGATTCGGCCTCTTCCACGGCCTCGTCCCCCTCTGCCACGGCCTCTCGGATTCCTTTCCATACTGAAAGAATCAAGTCACAAGTACAGTTCAATTTATCAATCATAATTCATGCTAAGTTAATAGCAACAGGGAATTTCATATCCAACAAAGCGATTCAGAAGAATCACTGGCACCACAGGTGTTACACACTCAATATCATATCAACATCAAGTCGAAACAATTCTAATCACATAATTAATTTAGGTTCACCTCAAACAGATGAATTTTACCTCATGTTAGCAAGATGCCAAGATAATTAAGGAGACCAATACGTCGTCAATATCATGCCAGTAATCAAATTATGGTTCATGAGAACATACCGTATTCGACGGGTCAGGCGCTTGCACAGGTTACACGTGGCACGAAGGTTTCTTGATGCTATTTCGATTCTACAATGACTCAAAATAAAAACACACTCTCTGATACCATCTTCTGTAACAGCCCGAAAACAGGGGCTATTACAGTGCCATGGACCCCCTACCGGGACCCACCAAGCGATATCACGATATACACTTACAACCTGGCAACGTGGCACCGTACCACAATATTTATCAAAACCCCGATGTGGAGTATGAGTTATTCATGTCTTTAATACGAGCAAATGTACACAGGATCCAAATTCGGTATAGACCATATGACGATGGGCGGTACCTAACAAATTATAGTACATTCATCTGACACAAAGTAAAATGAAATACATAATAAAACATAACCGAACATCAAAAGACTCGGGCCCCCCGAAATAGCATCCTTCAAAACCCTCCGTCGCCATTGTGCTCCTCCTGTGCCTTGCCCTTTCCTCGTCCTGAAATACAAGTATTTCGCCCCAAACCACAGGGTCAGCTATACATGATAATAATTCTCATGACATTATCCAATTCATATATATACTGATCTCAAAGAAAACAATCGACTACTGAATATACCCCGAAGGCGTATAAACAATCAGTCCCAACTGTCGAACATAACCAAATAAACGAACGACCATATAATATGGCTCAAGACGGACGTCACAGTACGCCCGATCCGGAAATGTGTCCGTGCACATGTCCACCCCGTATACGGAATCCAGAATATACGTGGGACGATGTACCTAATTAGCCTCACGAACTACGTCTCGTGTGCACGATCTAAATGCGGAAAACATCCACGCATGATCATCAAGTGACTGGCTAAAAATCCTACACATAACCAATCGGCGCGCAGATATGACTCCAGAGATGTCACGATACAACATGACAACGAAACTCAACGAATTACACCTTTATCAAGGAATCGAACAACTCACTGAAGTGTCAACAAAGCTCAAAAGGACCAATGGTAACAAGAACGGTAATTTTGGGTATATCATCCCAACACCATTATAATACGATCAAGGGCATCACCATATCACGAATCATAGATTATCAGAACATTTCATACACACAAAACGCATAATAATCACAATAATTCAACCATCATTATAACCAAGCAAGATAACTTGCCTCAATTCCGTAGATGAATAATCCTTCTTTGAATGATCAAACGAACGGTATCCTCGTCTAACAATACTCATGTGAACAAGCAACCTTGAATGAAATGTAATTCATTCAACAACACATTCTTACGATAACGGTATTATTACATAAATAATATTCGTAAATTTACTTGAATAAATCAATTATCCTATTGATCACTTTAATGTTCCTATTACAAATCATCATATGTTTATCATGTTCATTCACATATTCTAACATTAATGTCAAATACTTGAAGTCCAGTTTATTACCAATGTAACATTGTGAAAGCATCTTTTCAAATCATCGCCACTTCCGATTACGATATAAGTTTGTGTATAATTACGTTCTTCATTATTTTACCAACGATTACATTAAAACTGATTCCTATATGAAGCATAAGCTCAAGTTTTTAGTGAACTAAGAACATCATCTTAATTTACGTCTCTTAATACATACAGATTAATGAAATGGAATTCGGCTACTCATCTACCGCATTTATATCACCATATTCGCTACAATCCTCTTAAGAACATTATTAACATATTAATGTACCGATTAACACCCTTTTAAGTTATCAACGAAATCGATTAACTTGATCATATGAAGATTATAACTTCCTTTTATCAAAATCCATTGTTTTACTTTTGAAGAATTTATTAAAAGCCTAATTATATCATTGGATACTTGAAATTCTAAAAGTAACTTCATCCCATCTTGTGAAGATTATCTTCAAAGGGTTAACATAATTCTTCCAACAATTTATTACAAAGGTGTTGGTTTTAGAGGCCAAAATTATGGTTCCATATTACCTTCAAGAATCAATTGAATGTTCAAGACAAGTTTAGTATTTCTCATTTCCAATCATTAAGGATTTCATCCCTAACATGTTCCTGGTGTTAAGACTATAATCAACTTCCGATTATCATGTTATACATCAGGTTTTATATATATCATTATCAACACAACCATATTATGAAGTTATTGTCCAACAAAAGTAATACTAACACCCTTAACGTTAATCCTCGCCTAGTTTGAGCATGATTCAATTAACTTATCATGTTTACACTAGATTAAACTAACATTATGTGAAGTATTTATCTACTAATATCATCATAAGCATGGATTTAATATGAGTTAAAGAAAGACCAACCTCAAAATGAAGAACAACACCAACACTTCAAGGTACACACTTCAATCTCCAAATCTCCAAGTCACCAATCAAGTGCTGAAGCTCTAACACAAGTTAGAAGGGCTAGAAACGGAGTTGGCAGGGAAGGGAATCATTTTTCTCAGTTGGGAGGTTGAATGGGTCGAGCAGGAAATGAATGGCCAGTCATATTTTTATAATCTGAACTCGGTATTACGTACGTTAACGAAAGGGGTTAACGTACGTTATAGTCCTTACGTACGTAATCTCATGAACATTACGTACGTAATCAATTTCATCAGATCTTTCTGACTTAAAACATGCAAATCGTTACGTACGTAAATATATAGCTATTACGTACGTAATAGCCGTTGATTTGGCTGTCGCGATCGACTCCCGACCACCTACCCTCGCTCGGCCCCACCCGCCGAAAGGCGGGCTGTTGATGGATCTCTCGCATTACGTACGTTAACATATGAATGTTACGTACGTAAGGCTACGTACATAGCGTACGTAAAGAAGACAGTTTAACGTACGTTAAGTTCTATAACAAGCATAAATGGGATTCTCCCAATATCACCCAACAATTTATATAGTATGAATGACCATGATTCCAACTTAATATAATTCGTCGATATACTTGCTACAACAATACAGATACGGTGCGAAAATACTTGGTTTAAATCAAAAAATACAATAGCAAAAGCCAGGGTATTACAACCTCATGTTGGTCCGACGGGATCATTGGGGGATCTATGCTAGCGTGCGCTGGATCATCGGACGGGTTTTCCACCTCGGGTTGGTCTGACGGGATCATCGGGGGATCTAGGTAGTGAACGCTGAATCATCAGATTGCCATGTATTGTTGTTGTGCATATGTATATTATGGGTTTGCCATAATTATATATTGTCGTTATTGTTGTGATCATATTGACGTTGTCATATGAGTATGCATTTGTAGGTCTTGTGATAGGACCATGTACGTACGTTGTGTTGATCTGATCTCTGATTAGACTGACGTGATTGTAATGGTATTTCGTATCTTGAGGTATGTTCCGTATTTCCTTGGTACTTGTCTTTGATGGACAATCGATTATTGTATTGGAATTGTCGACGTTATCCGATGGATTGAATTGGCCAAAGTTGGTATAATTTCCGTATCGCGAGTTATGGTAATGTTTGAGAACCTTGGGTATTGTTGAGATACCGTACAGATATTTCGGTATTATCTTAATGTGTTGTTAAGGATACGAATCGTGGATTTTCATAAAGTTACAACGGTAAGATTACATTGGTCGTATTCTTACTTAGTATTTCCATTGATATGTAATTATTGACGTGATGTGATGGTTGTCATTGTTGGATATTATGACTGACCCCGCCATGGGCTTTCGTTTTAGGTTCTTGGATTATCAAGCTTGTAGCGGTTGTGAAGAGATGAGCTTCCCGGAGGATACTGGCTAGGACATGTATTTGTGTATTGAGTTTCTGATTAGTTGTTGTATTCCGCTGCTAGAGTATATTAATTGTTTGTCTTTATCCGCTGCGTGGGTATTTTTAAATGGCCTTTTGGTATCTGGTAACTTAGGTTACTTTGGCAATCATTTTCTAAATCTATTCTATCGGTACATGTAAGCGATAGCTTAACGTATGTTTTTAAACTATTGAGTTTTGGCATTTCGGGCCTTGTGGTTTCAAATGAGATTTTACGACGGTTTTGATAAATGAGTTTTATAAAGTCTTCGAATGTTTTAAATAGATAATACCATCGTTAGCCTCTTGGGCGTTTGTAAATGTTTGCGAAAATTTCCTTCAGCCTTGTGGGTTCCATCTCGGGGCCTATGACGCTGTAATATTCCTGGATGGCTATGGGGGTGTTATAGATGTGACAAATACTTGTCCAATGCTCATTGTAGTTTAGTTATATAGCTTATTCATCTAAAAAAGTTGTTATTAACTAATACCTAAAATTCTTATTGGAACGAAACAAAATGGAAAAAGTACGACACTTATTACGGGATGGAGAGAGTAGAAAATAATCCGGGTTTGGGATAGTAGGAGTATACCTATGAAGAGTTTCTGCCTTCCTTTTCACTTCAGCACACAACAGAAAAGGAGTTGCATACTTTAGGAGCGCATCCTGCTGTTGCTTCTTTTCTCTTAACCAGGCCTCCACCTCAACGCACTCATTTAAGACCTCAGGTTCCCAGAAGACTTGCTTAGTAAATAAAGTAGTATCTAAGACATGAGGTGCCCAAAAGAATTATGCAAGTGTTGTTTGCAGAAATGCAAATATATATAGTCCTATATATATACTATGCTGGTAGTTACAATTTTCATATGTTGGAATGAAACGTTAAATTCTTCAAATATAGGTCATGCTGTTGAAAGAAGCAGACTACTTGTCCTTCATGGAGAAATGCCCAATCTTCTAGAAGGTGGGTCCATTTTCCAAAAGCTATTACAGTACATGGATGCTAATTTGGAACTGCTGCGGCGGGAGTTCACCTACTCCACTTTGGAAATTGGCCCATGCAGATCACATCATTGACCTCCATAGATCAAATAATATTTATGCATGTTTAGAAAGTGGATAACAATAATATTTGTGCATGTTGGCCATTAAAATTATGAAAAACACATATTTTCAGAGCATCTCTAAAATGAAACTGGAACTTCAACATGCTGCAAAGTATATGTAATGCCCGTATAAACGGTGTATTTACCTTGTACTCGACCTTGTATGATCTCGACTTCATGATATTATAAATCGTAGATTGGTTTCCCGTATTTGTGCCCTTATGTTTTTATATATCTTTAACATTTCATGCATGATTCTGCACGTACTTACGTACGTTATCAGACGTCCATAACGTACGCTAAAGATTCAGTATTACGTACGTTATATGATGTTCTTAACGTACGTAAGCTAAGTCAACTTGGGTTCAGATAAGGGTCGGCGTGTGGGGGCCGAGGAAGGGGCCGGGGGAGATTCGTGTGATTTCCGCGTGAACCTGGACATAGATGTTACGTACGCTATGGTGAATGTTTTACGTACGCTAAGGACATGGATATTACGTACGTAAATCCCGTGTGATTACGTACGTAAGGAAATGGCGAAATCAGGCCAGTGAATTCTGGTCAGACGATTACGTACGCTAAGGCTAGGGTATAACGTACGTTAAGTTTGTTACGTACGTAAGGGTGATTGCATAACGTACGTAATGCCCATAAATCTATTTATATAACCCGACCCTCACTTCATTTCCCACTTTTGCCTTGGCCGATTTTTGTGTTCTTGAGACTATCCTTCACCTCATATCCCTCATATCATCATCTACCTCCGATTTTGGGAAGCCTAGACCATGTGAGTTGGTGACCAAGCTTCCGGTGAAGAGTTTATTGAAGATTTTCTTTATTCTTACATCTCTTAAGGTATGTTACGATTCACCAAGCTAGAGTTTACATTCTTAGCTATACTTTGAGCTTGTTCTGGAAATCATTGGACTAGATAATGATCTTTTGAGTCCAGCACCATATTTTGAAGTTTAGAACCCGATTATACCTTGTCTTTCTTTCATTACGTAGAGTATTGATATAGCCTCGGTGGATGAAAACCTTAACATGAAGTATCCTTAATTCGTTGAAGTAAATAGCATGATTTCAGTTAGATTTTCTGAACCCTTTTTGTGTTCAACTGGGTAATTCATGTATGTTAGAAGAATTGGCTTTGACGATCTCCTCCATGTTCTTGAGGTTGATTTATCGGCCAAGTCTTTGAACTCAAACCGGATCACCATAGTATCGTTTTCCTTGCGTATTATTCGAGCATGCTTATCATCTTGAGTAACATTGGTGGTAAAATCATAATAGCCGGTCATATGAGGATTTAGAATTTAATCCCTTATTAAAACACGAAATCTTCAATAACTTGTCATGGTAGGAAAAGGCCAAGGGAAATGAAGAATGTGCATGGATTTCCGAGACCTAAACAAAGCATTTCCGAAGGATCACCACCCATTACCCTGCATAGATTAGCTAGTGGACTCCACCTCGGGGTGCGAATTGCTCAGCATGATGGATGCCTCTCAAGGATATCATCAGATTCCCCTGGCACCCGAGGATAGAAAGAGGGTCAGCTTCGTGGTATCAAAAGGAACCTTTTGCTAAAAGAACGCGGGAGCCACATATCAAAGGATGGTCGATAGAATCTTTAAATCCCAAATCGGCAGAAACATGGAAGTCTATGTGGATGATATGCTAGTAAAAAGTGTAAAAGCATGAGAGCATATCAGAGATATAGAGGAAACGTTCGAGAATCTGCGCATATACAGAATGAAGCTCAACCCAACGAAATGTTCTTTTGGGGTAAAATTGGGAAAAATTCTAGGATACGTGGTCACGGAACAAAGAATTGAAGTCAACCCAGAAAAAGTAAAAGCAGTATTACAAATAAACCCTCCGAAAAACATCAAGGATATCCAGGCACTGACAGGGAGAATAGCGGGGCTGAATCGATTTATATCTCGCCCAGCCGAGAAGGGATTCCCATTTTTTAAGCTCTTAGGAAAAGGGAACAAGTTCGAATGGACCTCTGAAGCACAAGCAGCTTTCGAAAAATTAAAGGAATATTTGGTCGAGTTGTCTCTGCTCACCAAGCCAGTACCAGCAGAGGAGCTCAAACTATACCTATCCCTCAGAAAGGGGGCAGTTAGCTCGGTCTTGTTGAGAGAAGAAGCGAACCAGCAAAAGCCTATCTATTATACGAACCAACTTTTGCAAGGAGCAGAACGGAACTACTTCGAGCTAGAGAAAAGAGCCCTAGCATTAATAGTTACGACTCGACGATTGAGGCCGTACTTCCTAGCCCACCGCATAAAACTACAAACCAACTTACCCTTGAGAGAGACACTAGGGCGACCTAACGCGTCAGGTCGCCTGGTAAAATGGGTGGTGGAAACGAGGGAGTATTACATGGAGTATGAACGAAGAACAGCGATCAAAGCTCAGGCTCTGGCAGATTTCATTCAAGAAGGGGCCACACCATCGCTAACGGAAGGGCAATGGCTTCTACATGTTGATGGATCAGCGACGACTGGTGGCTCCGGAGCAGGGATAGTTCTCACTACCCCGGAGGGTGAGCAGCTAGATTATGCCATAAAATTTGATTTCAAAGCCTCCAACAACGAAGCCGAGTATGAAGCCCCAGTTAAAGGAATGCAGCTGGGAATAGACTTAGGTGCGCGATGACTCATAGCTTACTCTGATTCTCAGCTATTCACGCAACAAGTGGGAGGTAAATTTGAAATAAATGAGGAGCGGATGAAGAGGTACGTTGAAGAGGTGAGAGAGGCCGCCAAAAAGCTAGGAGAATGGGAGTTGATCCATATTCCCAGGGCGGAAAATGTAAAATCCGATTATTTAGCAAAAATAGGAAGTTCCTTGGTAGATTGTCGCTCGCGAACAGTAGCAATTTTAGGAGCAGCTTGGAGTAGCATTGCAAAACAGGTGATGGAGGTAATCGAGATAACAGATTGGCGAACTCCCTTGTTAGCATATCTCAGAAGAGCGGATCTACCAATTGAGAAGTAGGAAAGAGCAAAAACCATACGCAGGGCAGCGAGGTTCTGTTGCATTAACGATGAATTATACAAAATATCATACCTCGGGCCATACATGAGGTGCGTCTCAGAAGAAGAAGGGCAGGGCATACTGGAAGAAATTCATGAAGGGTGCTGCGGTGATCACACCAAATGAAGGGCACTAATTAGCAAAACATTAAGAGATGCCTTTTTCTGGCCGACAATAAGCAAGAAGGCAGTTGAGATGGTTAAGCATTGCCAAAAATGTCAAATACACGCGCCATTAATACACATCCTGGCAGAAAACATGATCACAATGGGAGCACCCTGCCCTTTTGCTAAATGGGGAATCGACATCGTGGGACAGTTCACACCTGGCTCGGGAGGAAGGAAGTTTTTAGTAGTATCCATCAACTACTTCAGCAAGTGGGTAGAGGCCGAGCCGGTGGCCATCATCATCGAACAAAAGATCATAATCTTTTTGTTTAACAACATCTGTTGTAGGTATGGAGCGCCCCAAATACTCATCTCAAATAATGGGACGCAATTCAATGGGAAGAGAACCCAATCCTGGTGCGAGGGGATGCACATCAAACAACGATTCTCCACAGTGGCTCATCCGCAGACCAACAGACAGGTGGAAGTAACAAATAGAACAATCTTGCAAGGAATTAAAACCCACCTAGACAAAGCAGGAGGAGGATAGGTGGACGAACTCAGCTCGGTGTTATGGTTATACCGAACCACACTCAGGTCATCGACAGGGGAAACACCCTTCAGTGTGGTATATGGGTCCGAAGTTGTCATCTCGGCAGAGGTCGGAGAAATGTCACACCGAGCTCGATGGTTCAATGAAGAAGAAAACGAAGAAATGATGAAGGAGGCATTGGATACCATAGAAGAAAGAATAGAAATAGCTGCAGCTCAAACAAAAAGATACAAGAGCTTGACAAAAGCAGCTCATGATAAAAAGGTAAAGAAGAGACAGTTCCAAGTCGGCGACTTGTTGCTCAGGCGAGCTGACGCTCTCAGAAAAATAGGAAAGCTGGAACCAAACTGGGAAGGCCCTTACAAGGTAATCTGAATCTATGCAGGGGGAGCTTATGAGCTCGAGGATATGGAGGGACACCCCATTAAGAGAGCTTGGAACATATGCCATTCGAAAAAATAATTTATATGAAGAAATGTTGGGAAAAGCTTGTAATGTTTTAATAAAAGTCCATTACCAAGGAAATCTGAATGTGCGGTTCGAACAAACTAGAAAGAAAATCTGACCAAGTGAAATACGTTCAGACTCAAACAAGGGTGAATTGCCCTAGAAAATCTGATTAGGTGAAATACCTTCAGACTCAAACAAGGGTGAACTGCCCTAGAAAATTAGATCAGGTGAAATACCTTCAGACTCAAACAAGGGTGAACTGCCCTAGAAAATCTGACCGGGTGAAATACCCTCGGATTCAGACAAAGGCAAACTGTCCTGAAACCTAAACTAGAAAAAAAAACATCCTCACACCTAAGCAAGGAAAGAAGTTTTCCTAAAGTTTGATCCGAGCTATATTAAGGTCATGGATAAAGCCGAGCTACGTCAAACTTGAGAGTTGTTTAAAGTAGCCGAGATACATTAACTTTGAAAGGATGTTTGAGGTATCCGAGCTATATTAAGGTCATGGATAAATCCGAGCTACGTCAACTTGAGAGTTGTTTAAAGTGGCCAAGCTACATTAACTTTGAAAGGTTGTTCGAAGTATCAGAGCTATATTAAGGTCATGGATAAAACCGAGCTACGTAAACTTGAGAGTTGTTTAAAGTAGCCGAGCTACATTAACTTTGCAGTTAAGCTATATTAGAGTTATAGATAAAGCCAAGCTACGACAACCTCAAAGAGTTGTTTGAAGTACCCGAGCTATTTAAAAAAAAAGGCTTTTAAGATACGAGTTATGTTAACAAGAGGCATGTCAACATCGTACACATACGAACTACATTCACATTAAGATTTTTTTCAGTAAAAACATCGAAACCAATACAAAGACAATGAAAAGTATAAATATATATACAAGTAAAGCTAAACTACAGGCTCAGGAGATCGGGGAGGAGGTGAGGAGGAAGCATCAGGGTTAGACCCCCAGTCGTAGCATCGGGAGTATCAGCCCCACTAGACCAAGCAGAAGGGTTAGAGGGCAGCTCCAAGTCTAGACCGAATTCCGTTACAGACTCTCCAAATGCGTCCTCCCACTAGGCTATATTGGGAGATTCATTTACATTGGCAGACCAACCTGGGGGGAATAAGAGCCCCTTCCAAAGCGGAATCCCTGTCCAGCTTCCCCGTAAAACCCAAAGTGGCCAGCTGCTCGTGGGTGCGAGATAAGGCGAAATCAAAATACTGCGTCGCAGCAGGAGCCAAGCAGATAGGTGTTATCGCTAGTGTCGCCTGAGAATTTTCGCACCAGAGGTTGAGGATATAAAAACGCAGAAATGACAAAGGAAGAAGAGGACCTTTTATAGGAAGGAGGGGCGAAAACCAAGAAGGGTAGGAATGATCTGAAGCGTCCGATAACCTATTCGAAAGAACGGCCTATATCCAACACCGCCCTAGCCGACCTGACACCTCGGCCTAAGCGTAGGAATACGACGGTTGGGGGCGAGATTAGGAAAACGAAAAGGCGCAGGCATAAATGCGCACAAATCTCGAGAATCCTCGTTACCTGGAAACTTGATTCCCGAGGATTATCGCATCGAGGTCGTCAATCTAAAATAAATCTTACTCTAATCGGTCTTACAGCTCAACTAGAATAGGGGGTACTGATTGACAGGACGACAAATGTAGACCTCCTAAAAGCCCGGTCTAAAGAAGCCCAAAATGAACCGACCTGCGGGTAAAAAGGAAAGGCCCAAGCGGAGTTAGTCCGACCCGATTGGCCCATCCCTAGGTCGGTGAACTGACTTGCCGATCTCTTTATGGGATATCGGAATGATCCGACCAAGAAGGCCTTTCATGGAATAGGCCGACCTATAGAATCTAAACCCGAGGTCGGGAGCTAGACCCGGCAAAATAGGCCCAGGCCCGCGGGCCGGGCCAGCCCGCCCGTTTTTGGGCGGGTATTGGGCTGCATATTATTAGCCCAAAAAAATCCGGGCCTTTTTGGCCCGGCCTAGATTTGGCCCGCCCATAGAGGCCCGACCCGCGGGCGGCCCGCCCGGCCCAGTTTTTTTTTTTTTTTTTAATTTGTGTTATGTGTAATTATAATATTTAATTTTTTTTTCCTTGTTTGTTAGATTATAATACATCTATATGTTAATTATTGATGTAATTTTATTTTTTTTGGGACTTTGTGATTATTTGTAGTATCTCATATCAATAATAATATTATTTTTATTTTATGATTTTATAAGAAATTAGTAGTGATAAATGATATGATGATCAAATAAAATATTTGTATATTTGTCTTTTGATTATGGTAGTGTAGTAAATAATGTAATTATCAAATAAAAATAATTGTATATTTATTTATCTGATTGTCATAGTATAGTCAATAATATAATAATTAAGGATCGAAAAATATTTGTATATTTATTTCAGAATTAATATTTCAAAAAAAAAAAAAAAAAGTCGAGGCCCGCGGGCCGAGCTCGCCAGGCGGGCCACGGGCCTAATACTTTTGGCCCAGGCAAAACCGGGCCTTTTTGGCCCGGCCCAAAAAAGGCCCGCCCGTTTTATGCCCGGCCCGTTTGGGCCGGGCCCGCCCGTTTGCCAGGTCTATCGGGAGCATCCAGGCTCGTGAAGATTAGGCTCCCGAAGGGCTAGGATTTGACCCACCTGACAGAATCCCGGAAATCTAGGGAAGGATAAGCCGCAGACCAAATTCCAGATATCCATGGATGGAAAGCTGCAGTCTAAATCCCTGAATATCTGGGATCTTCCCTGAAATCAGAAAGAGGCCTCACAAGAGAAGGCGGCTCCTCCCTTCTATAAATAAGGAAGAAGCCTCTCTTCTGGGAAGGCAAGCATTTTTCAGTATAACAAAGAGAGAAATATTCTAGAGGGAGAAAGAAGCACAGAAAGAAATATTCCAGAGAGAGAACAATACTTCACATATTCGGGTCTACTTAGATAAACTTCTGAGATTAACCCGGTTCTTAGTGACCGATCAGTTTGGTTTCATCAGATATAATGTTAAGCCACCTATCATTTAGGTCATTATTGAGGAAAGTTGACATTTCTCGGATAGTCTTACTCATTTTCGATTTTACTAAAAGGCAGCCCCAGGTCTCTCGTAGATACCTTATCTGTAACACCCCGAGATATTCGGAATAATTACAGCACCGTAAACCCTTTAAGTAAGGATTTACAAGGCTAATTAAAAGAAATGTGATTACAATCCAACAATACCACAAAGTTTCAAGTTACAAAACCGGTTCCAACTGATCCATTGAGTTAATTAATACAACCATATCGAAATGATATTAATAAGACACGCGTACTCGAGTACTGAAAATGAACCAAGAAGACAAATCTCAAAAACAACAAACATCAACCACATCACTGAGCCATTTCATCGTCATGCCGGTACTGTGGCTGCCTCCGCGCTCCTCGGCTACCTGAACATCAAAACAAATGTCCACCCCCTAAGGGGTTAGCAAAACGATGCTAGTACAAGTATCACAATACAAATTTCATCAATGCATTATAAACATACAAAACGTACTTCCGTCATCGAAATCCAACGATGTGAATCCTCACGATTCCATCAATACAATACAGGGTAATCCAACGATCCAACGCCCTCAGTATAGATACCCATGATGATCCCGTCGGACCAACGCATGGTGGAAAACCCGTCCAACGATCCAGTGCCCTCAGCATAGATCTCCATGATGATCCCGTCGGACCAACACATGGTGGACATTCGATCCAGCGACCTCAGCATAGATCCTCATGATCCCCTCGGATCATTTATAACACAAACAATACCATTATACATACACATATGCAAATCAACACGTTCATCGACGTAAATATCATGACAACTCAAAGAATATAATCTCATGTTCAACAACACGAATAAATCGTACACACGATCAACAATACAATATCAATTAAGCTTAAAATACGATACTTGCCTCAAAGATGTCAAGAACAAATCACTCCAACGAATCTCAACACACTCAAAGGCCGTCTCCTTCGATCAACGTAGCAAGCTAGAACCTTAACAAAAGAAATAATATATAATTTATCTTATGTCGTACGCATGTCTAACAACCCGGTCTATGGCCGAAAGCTCAAAAAATGCAATCTGCGTGAACTACTTAACGTACGCTACGTACTATACGTAACGTGCGCTAAGCCTGCCCGTTAGCGTACATAAACGACGAAGTCTAGCATACGCTAACTTATGTACGGCGATCCTCTCGATCGGCCGGCCACTACTTTGATGACATAATGTACGTTACGTACCAAACGTAGCGTCGTTACTCATTCCCGATAGCGCACGTTAATATATACATCTTAGCGTGCGCTACATGCATGTGATTTACTATTGGCGGCCAGTCTAATGGTGATTAAACTCATGAAATCTTCAGTGATAAAACATGTCATCTCCGTGCATACTATGTTCATACAGTTTGTGAAAGATCTTTATGGATTAAACGACTACGAGATTCAAGGATATGTATAATCATCACAACACCATAATTCATCTTGATCTTCAAGAAAATATCTTAAGTTCAATCCATTTCATGTCCCAAAACGTATGATTCCATTATGTAAAGACTTAAGATCTTGATAATCTCCATATACTGGTCACAATCGGTTTGAAGCTTCATGAATATGCTAGGAGTTCAAACACTAAAAGGTTCAATGATTTATACGATGAAGAAGTACCGAAACATCGAAAATATCCTACTAACACATGATGTTCGACTACTTACGAATTTAACTGACTAGATAATCACATATCATGATCAAAACATCCTTCGGAATACTACTAATATTGGTGAAGAATCACCTACCTCAAAGTAGCGAAGAACACGAAGGAACTTGAAGAAATCCAACACCGAGATCTTGAACACCAACCTCCAATGATCTACAATCTTCAACTCGGGCTAGGATGATGGTATGAAGGGTTTAGAATGGAGAGAGTGACTCTCTATGTCTCAGAATTCGGGTTTGGAAAGTGATGAAAGCTGAAAAAATGAAAAAGGGTGTTGTCCTATATATAGAAAATGGTTATTAGCGCGCGCTAGTCCATATACATAGCGTGCGCTAACGGCTATACGAAACTTACTGACTTCACTGTACTCAGCATTTAGCGTGCGCTATCCTCATATCATTAGCGTGCGTTACCGCGTTGACTTGGCTTTTCCCGAAAGCCGTCCAGGTTCATCCCGACATAATCCGACCAAGATCCGCGGCCTGATCTCACCTACCAACACGTCTCAATCATGATGACTACGTATAGCGCGCGCTAAGGTTCATATATAGAGTGCGCTACTAAACCCAAATTAGCGTACGCTACTCCTAGTCGATAGCGTGCGCTACTAGTGCAAAATCACAATATTGAACACAATCATGCAATCATGCGCTCAACAACACCGGATCATGAAATACGGAGAATAATACTCAGATCAAAATAAAACAAATACAATATCGCAAGGTTCAATTACACATCAGAAATCTCGGGTATTACATCCTCTCTCCCTAAAAAGAAGTTTCGTCCCGAAACTTAAGATGAAAACAACTTCGGATATTTAGTCTTCATACTGTCCACCGTTTCCCAAGTGGCCTCTTCAGCTCCGTGTCGTGACCATTGTACTTTAACCAAGTGTATTGGTTTATTCCTCAATTGTTTGACCCGACTTTCAAGTATCTTGATTGGTCTTTCTTCGAAGGTACCGTCATTAGCTATATCGATCTCGTCGAAATCAATGATGTGACTGGGGTCTGGTACATACTTCCGCAATTGGGATACGTGAAACACACTGTGAACGTGACTCAGTGATGGCGGTAAGGCCAACCTGTATGCTAAATCCCCAACTCTCTCGAGGATCTCAAATGGTCCGATATATCTCGGACTTAGCTTACCTTTTCTACCAAAACGGAAAATTCCTCGTGTAGAAGACACCTTCAATAGTACGTGGTCCCCAATCTCGAACTGTCGTGGGTGGCGACACACATCAGCATAAGACTTCTGTCGACTCTGGGCAGTCAACAGTCTTTCCCGAATCAAAGCTATCTTCTTTTGAGTCTGAACTATCAATTCTGGTTCCGTCCCGATCAAGTCCGAAGAATCATCCCAGCACAGGGGTGATCGACATCTTCTCTTGTACAAAGCTTCAAATGGTGCCATCTTAATAGAATCATGCCAACTATTGTTGTAGGTGAATTCAATCAATGTCAAGTGAACTTCCCAATCAATTGACCAATCCAAAGCACAAGCTCTCAGCATGTCTTCTACTGTTTGTATAGTCCTTTCGGACTGACAGTCCGTTTGGAGATGATAAGCCGTGCTAAAGTTCAGCTTGGTCCCCAAAGCCCTATGAACTGCCTTCTAGAAGTGCGACACGAAGCGACCATCTCGATCTGAAATAATGGTCTTCGGCGTCCCATGCAATCTGACTATCTCCGCAATAAATACTTGTGCCAATTTCTCTGGTCCCCACGTGTCTTTAATTCCTAGGAAATGAGCCGACTTGGTTAGTCGATCAACTATAACCCAAATCATGTTCATTCCCGTCTTAGTCCTTGGCATATTGGTGATGAAATCCATCGAGATATCCTCCCACTTCCACTCGGGAATCGGAAGCAGTTTTAACATTCCGGCAGGTCACTGATGTTCAATCTTAACCTGCTGACAAGTCAAACACTTCGAAACGTACTCTGCTACGTCCTTCTTCACATTTCCCCACCAGAAGTTTTGTTTTATATCCTTATACATCTTACTACTGCCTGGGTGAATAGAATAGGGAGCGCTGTGAGGTTCCTTCAAAATTGTCCGTCTCAAATCATCATCATCGGGAACGCAAAGTAGACTTTGAAATCTCAGAACTCCATCATTTTGTATCACGAATCCTAGGGCCTTTCCTTTCTTTACTTCGTCACATAACCGAAGGATCAGAGAATCGTTCAACTGCTTAGATTTGATTTCCTCAACTAGGGACGAAGTCAGTTCCATCATATATAGTTGCCCTTGGATTTCTGGTGACCATACTTCAATTCCTTCGTGGATCAGTTCTTGTTGAATGCTGGTTTGGGACGTAAGTGCTTCCTACACTCGAAGAGAAACAGGTTTTCGACTCAATGCATCGGCTACTACGTTTGCTTTACCCGGATGATAGAGAATTTCCAAGTCGTAATCCTTGATCAATTCCAGCCACCTTCTCTGCCTCATGTTTAATTCTTTCTGACTGAAAATGTACTTGAGGCTTTTATGATCTGTAAAGATCTGACAATGAGTGCCGTATAAATAATGTCGCTAAATTTTCAAGGCAAAGACCACAACTGCTAACTCCAGATCGTGAGTCGGGTAATTAACTTCGTACGGTTTTAATTGTCGAGAAGCATAGGCAATCACCTTATCCTTTTGCATCAACACACATCCCAGACCCTGATTTGAAGCGTCTCTGTATACCATGAATCCATCAATTCCATCTGGTAATGCTAATATAGGTGCTGTCGTCAGTCTCTTCTTAAGTTCACCAAAACCAGCCTGGCATTTCTCATGCCACGTGAACTTTTGATTTTTCTGTAACAGCTGAGTGAGTGGACGAGCAATTTTGGAAAATCCCTCTACAAAACGGCGATAATATCCAGCAAGTCCTAAGAAGCTTCGGACTTTCCCATTCCAAGATTGCTTCGAATTTCTTCGGGTCCACCTGAACTCCGTCAGCTGATATCACATGCCCAAGGAAGGTTACTTCCTTAAGCCAGAACTCGCATTTTGAAAGCTTCGCATAAAGCTGTTCATTTCTCAAGGTGCTCAAAACCACACGCAAATGCTCGGCATGCTCCTCTGTGTCTTTCGAATAGATCAAGATGTCATCAATGAAAACGACCACAAACTTGTCTAGGTATTCTAAGAATACCCGATTCATCAATTGCATAAATACGCGAAGCGTTGGTAAGTCGAATGGCATCACCACGAATTCATAGTGCCGTCTGGGATCCAAAGCGATTGGTATATCCGATTCCTTAATTTTCAACTGATGATATCCTGATCACAAGTCAATCTTCGAGAATACCCTTGCCCCTTGCAGTTGATCAAACAAGTCGTCGATCCGAGGTATAGGATACTTGTTCTTGATCGTCACCTTGTTTAGCTCCCTGTAATCAATACATAATCGGAGGGATCCATCTTTCTTTCGGACAAAGAGAACGGGTGCTCCCCAAGGAGAAACGCTAGGTTGAATGTAACCCTTCTGCAATAATTCCTCCAGTTGCTTCTTTAGTTCGTACATCTCGGTTGGCGCCATGCGGTATGGTGCTCTGGAAATAGAAACGACTCCAGTCTCTAATTCGATAGTGAACTCCACTTCTCTCTGCGGAGGTAACCCAGGTAGTTCGTCAGGGAATACATCTGAAAATTCATTCACAACTGGAATAGATGAGAGTTATACTCCTTCTTCTTTCTTCATGGCATAGCACCAAATTCCATGACATCCCTGCTTCAGTAATTTCACTGCTTTCATCGCCTTGATTAATTTTCCTGAGCTGCCTGGTCTCCATCCTTTGAATAAATGTTCAGATCCATCATCAGCAATGATAGAAATGACTCTCTTTCGGTAATTCAAAATAGCTCCGTAATGGTTGAGCCAATCGTCTCCGAGAATTAAATCGTCACCTTGGATGTCAACTATAATAAGATTGGATGGCCAATCTCTCCCTCCTATAGTCACTGGAAAATCTCTAGTTTCTAAGGTTCCCACAAGTTTCTCTCCGCTCGGTAATCCCAGAACATAAGGTTCACAATCATACAAGCACGATATTTTCAAACGATTAACACAGTTCAAAGATATGAAAGAATGCGTAGCTCCTGAATCGAATAAGACGCTAACTGGTTGCAAAAAGGATCTGAATCGTACCTAATGCAACAGCTGTGTTCTGATCGTCTGACTTCTTCATCTCGTAAATACGCGGAGGAACGGACCCAGCGCTGGATGCCTCTCTTTTCCCAACATTTTGCTGCTGGAAACCACTTTGCTGCGTCTGGTTTACACTAGTGTCCTTCGGGACCGGTGCAGGAGTGCGAGTACCAAAAGATCGAGTCGCATTTCCACAAAATATTGCGCGATGTCCTTCCTGTCCACACTCAAAACAGGTCACAGCAGGTGCGAAACAGTCACGTCGAATGTGCCCCGCTTTGCCACAGTTATAACATTTCTTTCCACCTCGCGAAGGATGCGGAGGCCTCTTGGATGGATGAAATGAGGACTGGCCCCTGCGGGGCCCACTACTCTTATTCTCCGTGAAGTTGCCAGACACTTTCTGCTTCTTTGCTTCCGTTGATTTCTCTACTGCCGCCTTTTTCATATCATAGGCGGCGCCTTGTCACGATCTTGCATCGCAGGGTGGTACATTCAAATCCGGACATATATTGCTGAATCTCCGGCTTCATCCGCATGTCAAAATGGAAAATCCTCTCCGCCTCGGTCCTGACCAAATGGCGCACATAAGTCAACTGGTGATTAAAAGTCTTAATCACGTCTGTCACAGATGCCTCAGAATTTTGTGGTGAGAAAAACTCCCGAACTCGGGCCTCTCTAACTGGGCGAGGACAATATTGCGCTTCTATCATTAATTTGAACTCCGTCCAGTCAACAATATGCTCCTCAGGTCGAATGGCCTCCCACCAGTCGAAAGCCTCCCCGGTCAGAAGGTACTGGGCGATCGGAACCTTTCTGTCGTTAGGACAGTTAATCCCTACAAAGATCTTCTCTAACTCCTTCAACCAGTGATCCCAAGAAAGCGTCTTAGTAGAACCGTCAAATTTTGGAGGATGCAATTTGACCACTTCAGTAAGCCATTTGTCTCCCCGGTTATCCTCGTTATGCTGGTGTCCCATCGCCATCTGCATGCGATCAACAACCTGAGCAAACTGGTTTATCTGGGCAACCACTTGTTGAAGCACTCCCGGCACGTTAGGATCCGCATTATTATTTGCTGATCCCTGCTGTCCTCCGGAATGGGAATCTGTTCGACTAGCGGTTATTTCTGGGGTAGACACCGAATCTTCTTGTCTCGCATTTCCACGTCCACGTCCACGACCGCGTCCGCGTCCACGACCTCCCCTCAACATACTGTAAACACAAATACTCAATATCCAGGGTAACTTTTCTAAAAGAAAATCCGTCAATATTCACAAGAAGGAATTAAATAAAACGGTAGTAACTCAGATTAGGAGACTTACAACCACGGTTCACACGACGATGCTGGCTCAGTAGTGATGTTACAAACGACCCGTAAATAACATAAACAGACCCAACTAAAACCCGACTGCCAAGATATCCATGAATCTTAGCTCCAATACCATATTCTGTAACACCCCGAGATATTCGGAATAATTACAGCGCCGTAAACCCTTCAAGTAAGGATTTACAAGGCTAATTAAAAGAAATGTGATTACAACCCAACAATACTACAAAGTTTCAAGTTACAAAACCGGTTCCAACTGATCCATTGAGTTAATTAATACAATCATATCGAAATGATATTAATAAGACACGCGTACTCGAGTACTGAAAATGAACCAAGAAGACAAATCTCAAAAACAACAAACATCAACCACATCACTGAGCCATTTCATCGTCATGCCGGTACTGTGGCTGCCTCCCCGCTCCTCGGCTACCTGAACATCAAAACAAATGTCCACCCCCGAAGGGGTTAGCAAAACGATGCTAGTACAAGTATCACAATACAAATTTCATCAATGCATTATAAACATACAAAACGGACTTCTCTCATCGAAATACAACGATGTGAATCATCACGATTCCATCAATACAATACAGGGTAATCCAATAATCCAGCGCCCTCGGTATAGATCCCCATGATGATCCCGTCGAACCAACGCATGGTGGAAAACCCGTCCAATGATCCAGCGCCCTCAGCATAGATCCCCATGATGATCCCGTCGGACCAATGCATGGTGAACATTCGATCCAGCGCCCTCAACATCGATCCTTATGATCCCCTCGGATCATTTAAAACACAAACAATACCGTTATGCATACACATATGCAAATCAACACGTTCATCGACGTAAATATCATGACAACTCAAAGAATAAAATCTCATGTTAAACAACACAAATAAATCATGCACACGATCAACAATACAATATCAATTAAGCTTAAAATACGATACTTGCCTCAAAGATGGCAAGAACAAATCACTCCAACGAATCTCAACACACTCGAAGGTCGTCTCCTTCGATCAACGTAGCAAGCTCGAACCTTAACAAAAGAAATAATATAGAATTTATCTTATGTCGTACGCATGTCTAACAACCCGGTCTACGGCCGAAAGCTCAAAAAATGCAATCTGCCTGAACTACTTAGCATACACTACATACTCTACGTAACGTGCGCTAAGCCTGCCCGTTAGCGTACGTAAACGACGAAGTATAGCGTACGCTAACTTATGTACCGGCAGTCCTCTCTGATCAGCCGACTGACTCGCCTGATGATATAACATACATTACGTACCAAATGTAGCGTACGTTACTCATTCTCGATAGCGCACGTTAATATATACATCTTAGCGTGCGCTACCTATGCATGGCAGTTTACTATTGGGCAGAAAAATGATCTAATGGTGATGAAACTCATGAAATCTTCAGTGATAAAACATGTCATCTCCGTGCATACTATGTTCATACGGTTTGTGAAAAATCTTTACGGATTAAACGACTACGAGATTCAAGGATATGTATAATCATCACAACACCATAATTCATCTTGATCTTCAAGAAAATATCTTAAGTTCAATCCATTTCATGTCCCAAAACGTATGATTCCATTATGTAAAGACTTAAGATCTTGATAATCTCCATATACTGGTCACAATCGGTTTGAAGCTTCATGAATATGCTAGGAGTTCAAACACTAAAAGGTTCAATGGTTTATACGATGAAGAAGTACCGAAACATCGAAAATATCCTACTAACACATGATGTTCGACTACTTACGAATTTAACTGACTAGATAATCCCATATCATGATCAAAACATCCTTCGGAATACTACTAATATTGGTGAAGAATCACCTACCTCAAAGTAGCGAAGAACACGAAGGAACTTGAAGAAATCCAACACCGAGAGCTTGAACACCAACCTCCAATGATCTACAATCTTCAACTCGGGCTAGGATGATGGTATGAAGGGTTTAGGATGGAGAGAGTGACTCTCTATGTCTCAGAATTCGGGTTTGGAAAGTGATGAAAGCTGAAAAAATGAAAAAGGGTGATGTCCTATATATAGAAAATGGTTATTAGCGCGCGCTAGTACATATATATAGCGTGCGCTAACGGCTATACGAAACTTACTGACTTCACTGTACTCAGCATTTAGCGTGCGCTATCCTCATACCATTAGCGTGCGCTACCGCCTTGACTTGGCTTTTCCCGAAAGCCGTCCAGTTTCATCCCGACATAATCCGACCAAGATCCGCGGCCTGATCTCACCTACCAACACGTCTCAATCATGCTGACTACGTATAGCGCGCGCTAAGGTTCATATATAGCGTGCGCTACTAAACCCAAATTAGCGTACGCTATTCCTAGTCGATAGCGCGCGCTACAAGTGCAAAATCACAATATTGAACACAATCATGCAATCATGCGCTCAACAACACCGGATCATGAAATACGGAGAATAATACTCAGATCAAAATACAACAAATACAATATCACAAGGTTCAATTACACATCAGAAATCTCAGGTATTACATTATCGTTCTACTGTGATCTCGTCTTCTCAACCATCTCCATGAATAGTGCAATGAATAAATAAGTATTTCTTCTAGATGGAAGAGTCTTCCATTAATTCTTTTAAATATTAATTATCACTCCATCATATTACTCAACTAACAAATTATAAGCTGTAATAATTATTTGTGATCAGAAAAAAATAGATCAATGAAGGACATAATGTAAGCCCAAGCCGACTTGCTCTCTACCAAAATTTTGCAATATCTGTGATTCTCTCTCGGAAGAAGACTGCAGATATTTTCTAATTTTTCTCGTTGAAGGGGAAGAAAATTATACAACAATTATATAGCATATGTCTCACCAAAGGCAAAGAGAGACAAAATTATGTAAAAAGGAAAAAAAACAGAGAAAAAAAAAAAGTAAAGAGGCTATTTTACTGTGAGAAATGGAGAAATGCGAGATTAACTCGTGAATTTTCTTCGAGTATAGTATTTTCATCTTGGAGCAGGATTTTCCGATGAATTTACAAGTCCGAACACCTATGTTCATTCAAATCCCAATTATTATTATTATTATTATTGTTGTTGTTGTTGTTGTTGTTATTCATAAAATAATAAAGTGTATATGAAGAAAGTATTTATTTTTAGAAAGTTGACTTTTAGCAATCTCGAGTTTCTATGTTGGACACGTAACTTTCCTAATTAAATTATAGTTTTTCTTAATGACGGGGAACCCGCAGCCGCTACTCTTCGAGTGCGCACTGGATAAACCCTCGGGCTGGACGCAATAGCCTGCAAACTAGGCCAACCAGGTAAACCACACTAGGCAAACCCTGCGTGACAGGCTCAACCAAGAAAGTGTTGGTAGGGGGAATTGAACCCATGACCTTTCAGTCCCGCGTTCACCTACTCCACCAACTTGGCTACCCTAGCGGGTTGAAACTGTGTTGGGTAAAAAATTTTAAGTGACTTATTCCACCGCACTGCGGCCCCATATTCCAGAAACCCCCCTTCGGCCCGGCCCTACGGGTTAATACGACTTGGCCCTATGCGTATGGAGAATTTTTTGGAGAAATTCAGTACCACTATTTATTGGTAAGAGGACTCGAACACGGAACCTCAGCCAACAATGTCTGAGTCCTTTACCACTGGGGCAAAGGCTCCTCAGCCAATAATGTCCGATTTATGTAAATTAATTATATTGATTTTTTGGAGAATCGATAGAGTAATCTCAGTCAACAATGTCTTATTTATGTATTGTGTTTCAAGAGAAAGTAAAAAACTGTAAATACGAGTCAATCAATTGTATTCATAACACTGATAGAGGGGCCTTTATATAGGCATTACAATGAGAGTCCTTCCATACATAGGATTCCTAGATAAGGTAAGACATCTAATAGGATCCTACTACCTCTAGAAGGATCTAGAACCATCCATCTATGTATCTACAACCAGTATTAGGTAAGACACATCACGGGAATAATAATTCCCAAAACACTCCCCCTGTGTCGAGCACTAATACAACAATGGTGCAGAAGATGTTGCCTTCGTAAAAACCTATTCTAAGCCAAAACAAAACCCCATGGGAAAAATAAAGGCTTGATGAGGAAAAGATTTCAACGCACCAATATAACATGTCATGGATACTCCCCCTGATGTATACATAATGACTCCCCCTGATGAGTACCTCAATCATAGGAGTCAGATGCCAAGTTGCCCTCACAACTATACCAAGGAAAAACCCAGTGGGAAAAATACCTCTTGGTCTAAGTTGAACAGAAGTACAATGCATCATTGTATGGATGTTCTCATAGGTTGCCTCGTTAAAAACCTTACCATGTGAAAACCCAATGGGAAAAAACAAACCTTGGTCTATGGACAAAAGGAGCGCGACGCATCCAAAGTGCAGAGTCACTAAAGACTTATCCGAAAATCAAGTTTTCTAAAGTCTTGACCTCCATGCACTAAATTCATAACTTCTTCGATTCAATAGATATCAACAAAACTGTAAGAACTTATGAAAACTAGACACCCATAGATTTTCATTCACATATAATACGTAACCTAGATCGACCTGAGCAGATCACAAAGCTCTATCGAAGTTGACTCAGCAAATTACCGGACATATCATGTCCTACTTTGCAACAATAGTCATATGTCACTCAACATGATGGATGTGATCAAATGGTTGGTTTCCTTGGAAACTAGACACAAACCTTTCCAATGGTACCAATTTCACAATTTTCCAGCAAGTGAGCTACCCTATAGGTCATATGGGAGATTAGACCAATACATTCAGGGCAAATTCGGATATCAATATTCAAGTGTCCTTTTATCGAGATAGAGCGAGCTTTAAGCTTCTTGTCAATCACAGATATTGCGTGAGCGTATCCTAGGCCATCATCACAGTGGCTTTACCGGATTATTACGAATAAGTACATCGAGTCAAACATGAGTACATAATACCGTACTTTTCTCTTAAGACTGCATCATCACTTAAGTGAGCCAAGTCTTATGATGACTTCGACTAATCATCGGGAATCATATAGGCATTACTTTATCGTCTCTTAGGGAAACCGTCCCTTAGATTGCCTTAAGTCGATTGATGAATACGCATCACCAAGTATCCCCAAGATCCTTTCATTCTTAACTTTGGATTTAGCGGAATCTCTTAGTCTCACAAGAGTACATCACTATAAACCCTTAGTTTTATATGTAAAAGCTTCATATCTCTTTCAAATCAAGTATATACTTAATATGCGTTCCCGACAATCACTTGTCATCGCGCTCTGTGGTCAGGAGCCACTTGATTTGAGTCTGATCCACCGCGAGATCCTTTTATCATTTAACTTAGTTCCCCACTAAGATAAGATTTAACCACAAGCTGCACGTCAGTTTTTGGGAAACTATCTAACTGAAAAGATAGTGGATGCTATAACATCCATTACGATAGCACAACTAAGTTTCGTGTCATCGTAGTCGATTCCAGTGCGTTCATGAGAAACCTCACGCCATGAGGTGAGTTTAACACCTTCTCTCACTCGCTTTAACAAAGTATACAGATAGATCTTATCTTTGGAGTGTCGGCACCACTTCAACAAAGGGCTATTACTTTGTTCATACTGGAGTCGCATATATTTCCATTTTAGGCCAAGGTTACAACGTTGTAGATTTTCAACGAAGTATGGTTCGATTAAATTCACATTCCACGTCCTCATGTACCGTCTTTATTCATAGAATACTCTTTATGGATTGGCATTCATTGAGGCGTCCCCCAATGATGACTATAATCCAGAATTACATGAAACGGATGAGTTCATTTGATAATATTATCAAGTTTCATGTACCAAACTCGCATACATTCTTAGCGAGAGTATTTATAGAACCAAGTGGCATCCCAATACTCGATGAGATCCACGGCCTAGTAACACCGTCTACCACAATTTGTGGTGTTACCATATCACCATTTATAGGTGACGAACGTCCATGACTGGACACAATCCTTGCAGACATGGTTGCAGCATGTATTTAATCTCGTCACTTTAGGGAACTTGGTGAGACACAGTAGGGACACACTACGATAATTCCAAGTCGTTCTACTCGAACATGATCATTCGCATCTCCCCCTAATGACGGGAAGACTATCTTATCAAAGTGACTTACGAGATCATCTGCCAAGGTATATTTTAAGCGGAGTATGAGTGAAAGTGTATGTCATATTCATTATTTATAACCCGTCATAATGCGTTGTGGTGACGCACTTTGGCACATGAACATGTGGATGATAAAGGTTTTTATTGTTAACACAATCCAGTTAACAAAATGCATATGGTTAGACTTGTAACTAAGCATTTGAATGATGATTGGTATAGGTGAATATGATATGTTGACCTATGCTACATAACCATAGCTACTGGTCTTAAGAATCCAACAAAACCGCCACCATGCACCACCGGGATCGAACATAAAGAAACTATTAAACCGATGATAGGTCGTTGGTTTTATCGAACCTCTAGTGCTTTCTTGAAGAGTTCACTCCCTTCACCAGCCCCAAACACCTCAAAATTTCGTGATCATGAATAAACGGGTGTTTGGGATTCCAAAACCATCAACCTTGTGGTCAGAAACCGGTCGAAATGACATCGAACTGGTTGATAGGACGACTGGTGGTATGTGAAAACTTCATTTAAGTGGTTCACCTCCTTCCAAGTCTCCAAATGGCACCAAAATTTGTGACAATGTAGCCTTGGATGCTAGGAAGTACTCGTTAAAATTTCACTTTAAGACTTGGTCTAAGAGTGGGTGAACCGACCTTTACAATGACTGGTCCGCAAGTTTGACAACCATAAACTCAGGTTTCATCAACCTATCAATCATTGTCAATGGAACCACATAACATATAAATGTTATTACTTGAGTACGACCATTTGTGAACACAATCATAGCATCATAAGCCACTCAGGCTAATAATTATGATCATGCATGTATAAGGACTCGATGAAAAGGAAGGACTCAGCACCATGCTTATGCGAGTCGCTATATTATTCTCTTTAGCATAGGAGGGTGTTATCTCCTTATCGTGCCAAAGTATAGGCTTTAATCAATGAACATGGTTAAGAAGGATCATTGGGGGGGGGGGTCTTTGGCGTCACACATGATTATGAGAGCAATACGCGGATGACATAAATATCATCATCGGTCATGAGCCCTGCTCACGACTCCACAAACGTACTTTGGTGTCTTTGATCCAGTTAGCTCCTTTGTTCAAAGGAAAATGATGTCCATGGCAATACCGTGGTATATGGATCATCAAACTGTCCAAACTCTGGACTATTACAGCCTAAATATGTCAATGTCCCAATACATCTTCTGGTTACAAAGACCGATGCAAGCCGGACCATATTGACTCATGAATAATTTTCTTTTTCACATATCCAATACAAGTGATGCATAATATTTTATTCTCACAAATCACAATGAGATGCTATGAGTGATACACTTTAGCATATATATCATCGAGTCATAACATGATTCAATTGTTACGGAACATATGTGACTAGAAAACACCATTCGGCGATGTTGTGTCGAGAATTATACTCTCCGACCGGCGATCGCCTCGGAGATCGGGCGACCTAGCCATTGCCGAGCAGTCGAGGCAGAACTGCCGACCAGCGACCAGACGGCCTAGCCTTAGCCCGGCAGCCAAGATAGATCGGCCGACCTAAGGTTCCAGGACAAGTCCCGGTGCCGAGCGATCGACATCTAAGACGATCGTCCCTCGGTATTTGGCGATCGACTCCTGGTGGCCGACGACCAGACGATCATCTCTCGGCACCTGCCGACCGACCCTTGGTGACCAACCGATGCCGACCCTTGGTAACCGATCATTGACGACCGCCTCATGCCGCTCAAAGCCGATGGTCATCCAGTCGGCAATGGCCGAGCCTCAAGACAGCATCCACGTGCAGTGCCGAGACAAGATCCGCATATCACGGATTGTTGACCACAGCCTGTCAGCATCCGTCCACCAGCCGACAGGCCCGCCGAAAGGTGTCAGTAGGGCCGCATGTGACAGTGACTCCGGACGCGTGCTGGCTCCTCATTGGACCGCACAGCTGGCTGCCAGCAGCTGCCTTGGACTTTAGGTCGACAACCCGTGTGACTTAAGGACGATCGCCCCATTATTATATTAGCCGGCAGACGATCGCCCCATTATTATATTGGCCGGAAGGCGATCGCCCGCCAGAAAACAAGGCTCCTCAGCCCCTATAAATAGAAGGCTCCCTGTACTCGGCCAACTCTCTGTCTCACGCGATTTGTGCACACAATACAGAAGCAATACACAGCACTTGGCTTTCTCCTACTCTTGGCAACAGCTATCTCTCGGTTCTTTCTTCTCTCGGCCTCTCTCATACGAAGAACACCAAGCTTCGCTCAAGAGCTGGATTAACAGAGTCTTTTTACACTCATTGTACTTAGATTCTCACATTAATACTTGTATCCACAAATATTTGTATTAATAACATCTCGCGAGAGCATTCAAGCCCGGGCCTAACAAACCCGGCAAATCTTGTGTTTATTCATATTCTCTCGGAAGTGCTCCCGCAAATTTTGTTTGTTGTCCATCCATTCCAGCAGTATTTAATCTTCGGATAAATATTTTGGGCAACAACAATTGGCGCTGGAAGAAGGGGATCTAACCCTCAAATTTTTATTCCTACCGTCCCGAAGAACACTCACTGTTCTCGGGGCATATACTTGAAGTGACACTCACTGCGCTTCAAAGAAATCTTTCAGAAATCATGTCTTCTGCCTCCACGTCGAAGAAAGCCGCTGGCCAGCCCGCCAGACGCCTCGTTCCGTCTCAGTCCGAGCCACAGCCGATGGTGGAAGGTAGCCGCCGCAGTCCGAGACGCTCGATCCCGCCCCTGTGCGGTGGCCCAAGCCTCTCGCTCGATCAATTCCGAACCGCGGAACAGATCGACGAGGCCATGGCCGTCCTACAGGAGCGACGGAGTGCTCTCGACGCGCCTCCCGTTATCACCCCCTCGGCCATCCGCAGGAAGACCAAGCGGAAGTTCTAGGCCTTACGGGCCGAGCGATCGCCAGGAGGCTCTCATCCGCAAGGAGAGGCGCTCGCTAGCCGGGGCACCTCTGTCTTCGATCGCTTGGGCAGCGACCCGTCATGGCGACCGGGGCAGTCCGGCCCCAGCTACGAGATGATGGAGTTTGAGTCCGTCACCAGGATCTCGGCCTACCCGACTCCCAGAAGGCAGCCCAGTCGTCTGGCTCCCCCTCGCCAAATAGCCGAGGTCGGCAGCAGCGGAGTCAGGAGATCGGTACACGATCGCCTCGGCTCCCGCTCCCAAAGCCGATCCACGAGCGACCGAGCCATGGCGATGGCCGCGATGCAACGCTAGCTCGACGACATGAAGGCACTCCTGGAATCTGGGGCAGGCGCCAAGAACAAGATCGCCGAGCCGAGCGAGCCACTTGCGATCGATATCGAGCTCGCCCCTGTGCAGCACAAGATCACTCCTCCACAAACACCTTTGTATGAGGGGAGATCGGACCCCGAAGTGCACCTGAGCAAGTTCAACATCTACATGACCGGGTGTGGGGCATCAGATGTAACACCCCCAAAACCTTACGGGAGTATTACACGCCGTGGGCCCCGCGCCGGAACCCACCAGGCTAAAAACCAATTACAAGAACGACAAGAAGGCCGATGACGGTAGTATTTTATATCAAAACTCACAAAATCATTTGAAAACACCAACCACCGTCAAAACGATCAAGGCCAAAAACTCGGTTAAGGGAATCGGTTTTCGAAATCAAACTCAGTTGGCATAAAGCCGAAAGCCATTTGAAAGAACTCACACAGCGGATAAAAACATAGTCCAAGATACATATACATCAATAATGATATAAACAAACAAAATACACGATTCCCCAACAATATGCCATAGCCAGTATCGTCCGGAATCCTCGCCTCACGACCGCTACCATCAAAGTCCTCAATACCTGAAAAACAAGTCCCACAACAGGGTCAGCAATAATGCCCGACAAATAACCGCAAGTACATAAACATAAATATTCATATGCCATGCATCATGAGAATAATAACCTCAACGATAACCTTACCACTTCCGGTAATCCAACGATTCTCGTCAAAATCCCAATATCACGATAATACCATAAAAATCTCAGTATCACAACAATACCGTATAATACCTCAATACTGAATACTTTCCCGTACATAATCCTCTATGTACGATTACCATAAAACATACCTCTATCCGGACTTCCTTCCGGAATGCATACCACAAACCAAGAATATCCAAAATGATATCAACAATATCCGAATGCTACAATCTTCCCAAGATTGTCCAAGTATCTCAACAATCATCAACTGTGCATTCTAATCCTTTTAGAACATCACTGAACATTCATCAATATGCAATACAACATAAAATACTTATGAAATATAAATGGAATTTCTCATCAAAACATTACAACCGAACAAGTAAACACTTGCCTGGATACCAACATGACAAAACCAACACCGAACTCATCGCCCTCGTCTATGAGCTCTTCAGCCCCGACTGGACGGAATCTACGACCTTTCACCACGACAAGACGATTATACCTATTGGTTAATCAACCTAGAACAATAATCATATCAATAATCGAACCAACTTGGTAACAATGATCATGACATATTCAATCCGGAATTCAACCTCATATCAAGATTCATCTCCTCTAAATCAATCACTATCATCACTATGATTTAGAATACCATCTTAAATCGGTTAAACAGATCATCAAGTCATAATAGTCATCATATGGCCTCAAGAACATCAAGAACTCTATGATCCCACAATCATAATCAACATATAATATTATAACATGATTGTCCAACATGTTCCTCACATGTAATCATCCTTGAAGAACTACCAACTATCAAAGGGATACGAAAATTACCTTGTATAGACGAATCAAGAAGAGGAACAATTGAACTATAATCCAAGAACCATGAATAACTTCAAGAATCATCAATATCTACATATCCCGATCTCCAATTCCATGTTTTTAAGCTCATGATCGACTTAGAAGGATTAAGAATCCATCTATAAGGGTTGAAGGTGAGAAAAACGAAGTGAAAAGCTGAAGTGAAATGAAATGACGGCCAATCCTTATATAAACTCCCCGCTCGTTACGTACGTAACATTCCCAAGTTAACGTACGTAACACCTCTTACGTACGCTATCTTGTCCTGGTTAGCGTACGTAATGCCATCCCAGACCTTACTGCCTCAAAACGTGAACTTCCTTACGTACGTAACCCATGCCAAATAACGTACGTAATATACCAGTTGACTTGCTACAGCACAATGGTCGTGTTACGTACGTAACACGTCCTGTATAACGTACGTAACACGTACGTTGACTCACCTGTCAACATCCTCCGCCGAAAGTTGCCGACACAGGGTCCCACCTACCGACCACGACTCGATCGTCTGATTCCCATGTTACGTACGTAATGTCTCGGCCATAACATATGTAACTCTACCAATTTAACGTACGTAAGCTTCAACACATAATGTACGTAATGGCTTCCATACTTAGCCATTTACAGCAATTCATGTCCAACGTCACGACATACCAAATACGAGCATACGACAAAATCAATACATATACTCAATTCAATAACATTATCAAACGTTCACAACGTCCTCGAGCATAATTAACCATCCACGATATCCAATATATAAATGAAAAATATATCCGAAAAATCGGGGTATTACACTCTACCCCCCTTAAAATAAGTTTCGTCCTCGAAACTTGCAATCACTCGCACAAACAACATTTCAACGGAAAATCCAAAATCACCAAGATAACCAAGAATTATCGAATAATCCGAACAGCATACTTACAGGTCAGTGAAGATGAAGATCTCCCGTGATACTAGCATATGGCACCATTTCAAAAAAATTCTCGACACAACAAGAATGCCAAAACAGGAATAATCACCATTTGAAAACGATTGGTCTCCGCCAAGACCACAACAAGTTTAGAGCACTGTCGAGTTTTGTGGGATCTGTGACGTTGTGTCTCCTCACCTAAAGCGCATGATCCGCTCCTTGTCACATGCACGTATCACCGGCGTTCCACTCCACATCAAAAGCCGCACATTGCACGTGCCTCGCACCGGCGTTCACTTCCCGATTGGAGCCGCACATTGCACATGACCACGGCACCAGCGTTCACTCCCTGCCTCGTCGGTCTCAGGAACACCAACAATCCCCAAACCCACACATCACCACAACAGTACTCGCACCGGCGTTTTTTTTTTTTCGTGTTACTGTTGAGTTGTACATATTCATTTGGAATTGTACAAGTGTTGTTGTTATGGACTGATACAATGTATATTGTATTGGAATATTTCGGGATCGAAATATTATACTTGTCGTCGGGTTGGTTTCGTCGTTTGAATGTTAGTTGGAGAGTTTGGATTTTTTGGCTAAGTTCATAGCCTTAACGTACGCTACGGGTGTAGCATTACGTACGCTAGCGTGTTGATATTACGTACGTTATGCCTGTAAGGTTACGTACGTAATGCTTGGTAGGTGGCAGGAACCTTCCTCGTAGTCACTTTCGGCCGGTGGGTCCCGAGCATCTTCCGATCGGATCTCACTATTGTAGTCAACGGACCCTTACGTATGTTAAGAGGTAAACTCTACGTACGTAATGCATGTCTTGTTAACGTATGTAATAAGTTCTTGTTTACGTACGTTAAGGCCTTCGTATTTTAGTCCAGTTAGTTCTGGATTTTTCATTACGTACGTTAATGTCATGGCATAGCGTACGTAATGTCTCTCACGTACGTTAACCGTAGTGTATAACGTACGTAATGAGTTTGTCAGTCTATTTATGTTAGCTTCGTATTTCATTTCCTCACGAACCAAAACACTTTTTCTCTCCCTAGAATCGTCTGTTTGGACTTGTTATTGATGTTTAGCCTCTTCCAAATCGATCTTGATCATCCTAGCTTGGATTGAAGCTTGAAGTTGGAAGCTTGTTGGTGCTCCTTTGGTGTTTGGAGGCTTCTTCTTTTTCTTCTTTGGTAAGTTCCCTCAATCTCTTGTTCTTCAAGTGATTTTCAAGTTTTTGTTGTTGTTTTCTTCGGGTATTGTTTGATTAATGGAGTATATCATGATTCTTCATGGTTTTGATAAACTTTTGATGAAGAACATGATACTATCACTTGAGTTGGATTATGTTCTTGATGTTTTAGATTGTTGGAGGTTTTTAATCATGTCTAGGAAGGATTATGTTAAGATTGTTATATGATTAACATAGCCTTGAGATGATTTTTGTTGGTGGTGGTGTTCTTGAAAGATTTTAACCATTTTAGTAAGGATTTATGATAATTTAAGGGGTGATTATCATAATTTGAAAATGGTTGAGTGAATCTTGTTGTTTAATCCGAATTCATGATGTATTGATGAAGGATTTTTGTTTCAGACATCATGATTATTGAGTTGATGATGTTCTTGGGGTGATAATGATAATATTGATAATATTATCATTGTAGGAGGATCAATTTGATGATATTGGTGATATTATCATTTTGAGATGTTTGTTTTGATAATTGTTCTTAAGTGAATCTTGTTGAATGGATTTCACAAGTGTTAAGAACGTAATGATCATGTTAATTGATCATAGAGGTGTTGGAGGATGTTGGAATTCATAGTTGAGAACTATGATATTCGTTCGTGCGGTGTGATCGATTCGTGTTTGAATCGGGCTTTGTCCTTGTCGTTGTTTTCTATTGATTTTGTGTTTTTGAATGAATCATTTTCATTCAAGGTTGTTCGAGTGTTGTGATCGTCGGGAGGCGTCGTTCGTCGTTTCGTGCCAGGACGTTGATCGTGGAAGGACTTTCTCGCCTTCGGTTTGAGGCAAGTTTTATACTTGTACTGGTCAATGAGATTAATGTTATCATATATGTGTATGAATGTATTGTATCATTTCGAGACTTAGTCTCTTCGTGATTTGTTGATATTCGGGAATTGTTTGATGCAATACCCTTCGATGATTATGCCAGATGTGATTGTTATTCGTTAACGGCCGGTTTAAGGCATTGAGATTCTTGTTGTCGATAGCCGGTTCGCGGCATCGATGTATCGATTATTATTATTGACGTGAATGTCGTTCTGAGGCATCGTTGAATCGTTATTATTGAATTGGAACTGTCACTATGATGTTGCATTGGCCGATTGAAGGCGTTTGATATATTCGTTTATTATATCCGTTTCGGTGGTCAGTTTAAGACGCCGGGACATCCACTCTACCGTATCATTGTGTATCGATTGACCGTTCTGAGGTAATCGATGTATTTAATTGGGATTATCAAAGATAATTCCCATCCGTTGTATCATTGTGTATCGATTGACCGTTCTAAGGTAATCGATGTATTTAATTGGGATTATCGAAGATAATTCCCATCCGTTGTATCATTGTGTATCGATTGACCGTTCTAAGGTAATCGATGTATTTAATTGGGATTATCGAAGATAATTCCCATCCGTTGTATCATTGTGTATCGATTGACCGTTCTAAGGTAATCGATTTATTTAATTGGGATTATCGAAGATAATTCCCATCCGTTGTATCATTGGTTATCGATTAACCGTTCTAAAGTAATCGATGTATTGAATTGGGACTGTCAAGGATAGTTTCCATCCGTTAAGTTGTTGTGATCGATTGGCCATTCCAAGGCAGTTGAGGTATTTAAATTAGGACCGCCGTGGACGGTGCCCATCCATGAGTTGTTGTTGTCGTGTTGGCCGACTCAAGGCAGCACGCTATTATTCTTGTGAATTTGGTAATCTTGGGATTGTTACTGTTGTGATTAATTATGTTTTAGAGGCTAGTCTCGGCTAGTGCTCGATGGGTAAGCTTGGGGCTTGAACCTTCACGGTTGGTTTCCCAACACCTACAGTTCAGTAGGTCACGGTCATGTTAATGATCTCATTATGGGTAAGCTTGGGGCTTGAACCTTCGCGGTTGGTTTCCCAACACCTACGATTCGATGAGTCACGGTCATGTTAATGATCTCATTATGGGTAAGCTTGGGGCTTGAACCTTCGCGGTTGGTTTCCCAACACCTACGATTCGATGAGTCACGGTCATGTTAATGATCTCATTATGGGTAAGCTTGGGGCTTGAACCTTCGCGGTTGGTTTCCCAACACCTACGATTCGATGAGTCACGGTCACCGGGTGATCTCATTATGGGTAAGTCTGGGGCTTGAACCCTCGCGGTTGGTTTCGGCACACTGCAATTCGGAGTCACGGTCATTGGATGGTCTCATTGTGATACGGCCGTGCGTGGCTTCGCCCTCATTGATACTGACTTGGGCTGTTTTGGCTTTGGGCCATTGTGGTGATTAATGACTTGGTGAGTGACATTCGGGTATTATGATGATAAACGGCTTGGTACATTGGTCATTAGTCCATTGTGATGTATCGGTATTCTGTTGGAGCCTTGGGCATTGTGATTCGTATCTATTTCGGTGTTTGGCTTAGGTTACCTTCGGGTGATGTATTGTTGTGTTACGTATTGATGATTCGCCGTTGGGCACTTGTGTTCTAACTTTGTTGAGCGGTATTGATCGTATCTTAGTGGGAATAGTATTCCACGAATGCTCGATTCTTACTTTGGTTTGTGAGCATCTCGTATTACCATTAGTATACTATTCATTACGCCCTTTGGATGCATATCATGTTGTACATGTATTTGATAATCATTATACGGATGGTGACCCGTGGGCGGAACATGTTTTCATGTTTTAGGTGTTTGCGAGGAGAGAGTTGAGACACAGGGGCATGACGGTGGCAACGAGGCATTCGAGCGATACTAGTCCGAGATGTTTTGGTTTTCATGTCAGTCAGACAGTTGGAGTACTCCAGTTTTGTTCAGTCGTTGTCATTTTGTATCATCCGAGCTAGGCTCTGGATGTCGTTGTATTTTATTTAGGCCATGTAAGCCCACTGTTGTCATTGAAATTCCATATCGGAATATTATGTTGGATGTCAGTGTAGGAATTGTGATTCCCCTTTTGGTCAGTTTGTTGTATTTTAGTCATGTTCGCCTGGTGGATCTCCTGGTGTGGGGTCCACGGCACTGTAATGACCCAATGGGATTTGGGGGTGTTACATCAGATGCGACCAGGTGCCGAATGTTCCCTATGGCGCTGGACGACCTCGCCTACAGGTGGTACACCTCATTGCCACCTCGGTCCATTGGCTCCTTTAACCAGCTGGCGAACGTCTTCACAGAGTACTTCGCCACCAGGGTCGCTCGGCCGGAAGGTCCCCTTCGCATGATGCAAATCAAGCAGGGAGAAGAAGAGTCCGACTCGGACTACATCGACCGAGTAAACGAGATCATCCTCAATGGCGAGCCCGTAAGCGATGAGATCGCCCTCTACTCGGTCCTAGGAGGATTCCATGGTCTTTCGCTTATGTTCAGGCATCTCACGAAGGACCAACCCGCGACCTACGCGATCTTTCGAGCTAAGGCCGCAGACTTCTTGGCCAGACAAAGGATTCTCGATCGCAGTATCAACTTATGAATAAAGCAATCGGAAGCCGAGCGACGTTCACCAGTCTTCCAGCCCGATCGCCGATCATCAAGTTACATCACCAAACCGGAGGACTCGCTCGCCATTTACGGTCCACCATTTAACATAATGGACTAAGGCACGCGATCACCTCCACCGCACATCATAAAGCCATGGTCCTGGTAGTCGATGGAACCGGCTGCTTCGGCCATGCAAGGTCCCTTTCGGCCAAGAGCGCCCGCCCTTCATTTAAATACGAGGTCGGCGTAGTCTGAGGGCCCTCCAAAATTAAGCAGTGGACACGATCACCTGCCCTCAAAGGTTCACCATCTAACATGATGTACCCGGACAACGCGACACGTGCCACTACCCCCGTCTCAACGTACACCGTCGAGGTTCGCCATCTCCATGGCGGGCCGAGGTGGAAGCAGAGCTAACAAGCCGCGGGCGTGGAGTTGAATCATCCGACGCTGCCCCGCGTAAGGACTCCTATAGACCAAGACCGCACACCCTTCGTTTAAATACGAGGCGAGGCGCAGCCTAACAGAGGACCCTCACAATAAAATGAGTCACGAGACACTCAATGTCTTCGCGCACAAGACACGGTCATTGAGTCGGTCCATCGAACTCCGCCACTGTGCACGGTTCCTCAGCGACGAAACAACCAAGTTTCTACGAGGGATCGGCCAATGTTGTTTTTTGCAGGTACAAAACCGAAAGATAGCTAGCCAATCGACCATGATCGCCCAAGTCCGAATCCAAAGTCGGCTCAACGGATCGCCCATCCTCATCTTACACGATCGCCAGCAAGAACCACCTCGCCCCATGTCTTCAACATCAGAGCAAGCTGGGGGGCAATTGTTTTGTCGAGAATTATACTCTCCGACCGGCGATCGCCTCGGAGATCGAGCGACCTAGCCATTGCCGGCGGTAGGCGAAGCTGGACCGGCGACGAGCGGCTAGCCTTAGCCGGCGGCCAAGATAGATCGGCCGGCCAAGGTTCAGGATAAGTCCGGTCGAGCGATCGACATCTAAGACGATCGTCTCTCGGTATTTGGCGATCGACTCACGGTGGCGACGACCGGCCGATCATCTCTCGGCACTGCCGGCCGACCCTTGGTGACCAACCGATGCCGACCCTTGGTGACCGATCATTGGCGACCGCCTCATGCCGCTCAAAGCCGATGGTCATCCGATCGGCAAAGGCGAGCCTCAAGACGGCATCCACGTGCGGTCGAGACAAGATCCGCATATCACGGATCGTTGACCCTGACTGTCGGCATCCGTCCACCGGCCAGCAGGCCGCCGAAAAGGTGTCGGTAGGGCCGCATGTGACGGTGACTCGGATGCGTCGGCTCCTCATTGGGCCGCCTTGCAGTGCCAATTGCCTTGGACTTTAGGCCGACAACCCGTGTGACTTAAGGACGATCGCCCCATTATTATATTGGCCGGCAGACGATCGCCCCATTATTATATTGGCCGGAAGGCGATCGCCCGCCAGAAGACAAGGCTCCTCAGCCCCTATAAATAGAAGGCTCCCTGTACTCGGCCAACTCTCTGTCTCACGTGATTTCAACATTTGTCTGAAGCAATACACAAAGACTTGGCTTTCTCCTACTCTTGGCAACAGCTATCTCTCGGTTCTTTCTTCTCTCGGCCTCTCTCATACAGAAGACGATCGGCAGGGACGAAGAACACCAAGCTTCGCTCAAGAGCTGGATTAACAGAGTCTTTTTACACTCATTGTACTTAGATTCTCAATACTTGTATCCACAAATATTTGTATTAATAACATCTCGCGAGAGCATTCAAGCCCGGGCCTAACAAACCCGGCAAATCTTGTGTTTATTCATATTCTCTCGGAAGTGCTCTCGCAAATTTTGTTTGTTATCCGTCTATTCCAGCAGTATTTAATCTTCGGATAAATATTTTGGGCAACAACAGGCGTTCAACAACTTGAGCATTATACCACTCATTGATTGTGATGACCTAGTCATCATAGTCACAATGGATTTACAAAAATATCGTGTTCCTTGAAAATAGCTTAATACGCACTCAATTTCGCTTGCAAAATTTTACAAACATGAGCATAGCGAACACTCTAACAACATAGAGATTTTATACCAGATACGATCAAAAAGATCGATCATATTGAGTGCATAATATGGCAAGATTATATGCCTAAGGGGAAAAATCACGACACAAGCATGGTGTAAAACTACCATGCATACGCTCGACCTTCTTATAAGGGTGCGTATTTTGGGCTTCCCTAAGAAAATTATTTTTCAATATTTGAAAGATGATAGTTTAGCGTACAACGCATACCAAATATTACATTATCTATGGAAAATACGGCCAAAAATAGGTTGAAAATATGTGTCATAAGACCACTTGCAAATTTATGATGGAATCCAAGTTGGTTAGGACAAAAGTTAGCACAATCGCTGGAAAATAAAATTCCGTGCAGCCTGACCTTTGTTCACTAAAACAGCTATAACTCCCTTGTTAGGAAGGCTCTGTACGAACGGTCAGATGTACTGAAAATTAGACTTCCGTATCTTTTTATCCATATGTTGTGCACCACACGGATCATTAAACTCAGATCACAGTGTATGTTTTAAATAGTTGCTTTAGTATTTCCCAAGTTTAGTGAGAAAACAAGGTTGAGACCATATTCAATGGCATAAGTGTTGATGCAAAAACATGGCAATGACATCCATAGGTGCGTTTAAACGCAGTAGGTGTTTGATTTCTTATCTCGACTAATGATCCTTTCGGTAACTCCAACTCGGTAGACTTGCAGAGAAAGTAGGAATGTCGGTACAGCTAAGGCTGTTTAAGAACCACTGATTCCGTTTGAACTTTCAAAGCATAAAAAAAATACCAAGAATGATGTGCCTAGTCATGATCATAAGTGTAGATAAAATCCACCAAAATGCATCAAATCAACCAAGTATTTTAATTCTCAATTTGCAAGTATATATCATAATAGCCATGTTATATGGATGCAACGCGGTGCATCAATATTAAGCATTTTGAACCATGAGACATAATGAATATACCATAACCAACTCGTCTTGACCATCCAATAAGATCGACTAAACATAGTCAAATGTATAAGGCACATGCCTTTACAAATACTTAGAAAATTATTCGGACCTATAGTCACACGAACTATAATCGAGGTTAACGAATTCATGTATTTACCGCAATATGCCATTGCTTTACATGTTAAAATTTATGAGAATTACTCTTACATTCTTTCATATATCATATTGCAAGAGATGGTGCATGACTACACCCACATGCAATATTTTATTTTAATAGGATGAAAGATGGAGTTTTCCAAGTATGGGATTGGGTCAAGACAGACGTGGTGATCGCTCAATTCAACGTGACAAATCCGTCACAAATCGATTTTAACCACGATATATCCGTCGCAATCGATGTTTGTCCCATTTGTACGTCACAAATTTCGTGACTAATCATGAACAAGTCATAACTTTACCATTACCGACAATGTTCATTTTATTCAATTATTGGTTTAAAATCGATAAAATGGCGATGTCAAATCGCACCCAAACCATGGTATGTGCAAAAACCACAAATATCGACTTTCAACAATTATCCGTGACTCCCCCAGGACCATCACACAGTTTACTTCGACATATGAGAGTGATACCACCTCTCATAGTCTAATCCACTGTAAAGTAGCGTGGGAGATAAAGAACCCAAATACTCAATTCCCCCAAAAAAAAATTCCCAAAAGAGAGGAATTGAAAAACGGGAACTTTAATAAATCTAACGGGTTCTTGGTTCCATATTTGCTTTGATCCTTGAACGGGATAATAAATTTGGCTTCCATATGAGCAAAATATTTCCGTGGGTACTCCGTTCTATATTTACTTTGATCCTTGAACGGGATAACAAATATGTCTTTTCTCCATAGCGTGCACATCATCATGAGCAACATATTTTCCTATATGCACGTAAAACATAAACATGGTAAGATTCATAAGTGTACAAATCAATGAACAAATGAATCATTAATTAGGAAAAGATAGAGAGTTGAGAAATGCCCGGAAAGGGCTACTGGGCACGATAATCGGCCGAAAAAGGACTCGGGCGCGGCGGTGCACCAGCTCAATATTGGATGAAGCCGGATTTCCAAAATTTCTTATAAAAATCCGCTTTTGTTCGGCAGTAGATTCAGTAATCAATATTACTCAGAATCAAAATTTCACACCGATCCGACGGTTAACGAATCGGAAAATATGATTTTAGTACGTCTGCGTTGTGCAGAAAATTTGTGCGTGGAAATTCTCGTCTCTCGATTTTTTTTCGATTTTCTGCTCCTTTTTTTTCTTGTAGGAGTCCTGGACAGACGAGATCTGCAGATGGGTCGGGCTGTGTCAGCTTTAAAATCGGGACGGTTGAAGATGATCGGAGCGGTCACGGACAGCGGCGTGCGAATCGTATCGACTGGAGTGGTGCGCTGGCGACGGACTTTGCGAATGGAAGTCGCGTGGCTAAGGGCTACTCCTATGGATCTGATTCCGGCAACGACCGAGAAAGGGTGATTTCAGACAGCGGAGGGAGGATATGATTTCAGCCTTGAGCGGCAAGAACGCGGACTGGTCGCGGGTTGCACGGGGTTGGCCGATCTAGGGTTCGTGAGGAAGATGGTCGACCGGTGGGTTGGACATGGCTTCTGGTTCCGAGAGCGGAAGCAGAAGCCGGCGGAGGTGGCTGAGAGGGACGGCGGTGTAGGGCTAGGGTTTTTGAAGCCCGATTTTTTTTTTAAAATCTGCTTCTGTTTGTGTACAGTTTTATCGAGAAATACTGTTGCGAATCAGATCTCCACCGTTGAACTTGTAGTTCTGTATATCATTAACATGTTGCCAAAATTTGAAGCTGATCCGACAGTTAAGGATGCGGGAAACATAATTTCCGCGTGGTCTCACAGTGCAGAAAATTGACGCGCGGAAATCGCGATTTTTTTTTTGGGAATTTCGAAAATTCAGAGAGGAAAAAAAATTCTACTGTTAGAGCAACGTGCTGATAACGTGTTTCAGGAGAAAATAAAAGACTGTAAATACGAGTCAATCAATTGTATTCATAACACTGATAGATGGGCCTTTATATAGGCATTACAATGAGAGTCCTTCCATACATAGGATTCCTAGATAAGGTAAGACATCTAATAGGATCCTACTACCTCTAGAAGGATCTAGAACCTTCCATCTATGTATCCACAACCAGTATTAGGTAAGACACATCACGAGAATAATAATTCCCGAAACATATTGAACTTTTTAGAGAATCGATAGAGTGCACAATTATTTTGCCTTTAGTTGTGATTATGCAATACTGCAACTTTGAACATATTATTAATATCTTAGTTCAACAATTGATATCAATTGGAACATTTATCTCATTGGAATAACTTTAGAAAGCTTCTTATGAGAAAGAATGTGATGTTGCTCCAATTTATCTCATTGAATAAGAATGTGATGTGTGACCAATTCGGATCATCTATTGCAATTGAACTTTCTTGTTATGAAACCAGGTATATATTACCATATGCATTATTTAAATATATACCATAAATACTAAACCCTAACCAAAAAAAAAAATCTAAACCCTACTAAAGAAAAACTAAACCCTACAAACAAAAAAACTCAGCCATAAATTGAAAAAATTATCTACGTACTAAACCCTAAAAAAAAAAAACTAAACCCTACTCCAAAAAAAACTCAACCCTAAATGTAAAAAGATTATCTAATATTTATACAAAACATTAAGATGTATCAATTGACTTACTTTTTGAAACAAAAAAAAAAAAATTGCAATCATACGGAAAATAAATAAAAATAGGCATCAATATGTGTATCATTAGTATATTTGTCATCCCATAGTCCTTGTATTTTGAAAAGGCAAAATATTTATTAGAACTTGCAGCCCAAAAAATATATAGAAACTATTAAAAGTAACTATTTTTTAAAAATTTATTATCATCACACAACCAATACGAATTTTAGAGAATAAAGTGTTTAATAAAAAATTAAAAAAAAATTGATGTAAGAGATTTTGTGTTAAAGGGCAAAATGTCATATTAGACGTTCAAAAATTCAAAATATTACTATATATAAATTAAAAATTCAAAATGTCTTTAATTTTACGATTATATAAATTGAAATAATACTACTACACCATAAGCCCATATAAGAAATAGAGGATATATGATCATTTATCTTTAATTTCTATATAAAAAGCAACTAAAATAAAAAATGAAATAAAGTATTCGACCGAAATTAACGTACGCCACCCATATATATACACTAACCACATATTTAAATATATACCCTAAATACTAAACCTTACCAAAAAAAAAAAAAAAAATCTAAACCCTACAAAAGAATACTAAGCCCTACGAAAGAAAAACTAAACCCTACAAACAAAAAAACTCAAGCTTAGATTAAAAAAAATTAAAAACTAAGAATAATGATACTAGCAGTATCAATAGGAAATAACTAATCTATTAAAAACTATTTCGACAAAATTAAAATCTAAAATTGTTCATAAAAAGTAAATTAAATTTACAATCTTTGTTGCATCGTGGATTCTATAGTAAAATTTAAATTAAATTTAACTTATATCATTCTTTATCAAAAAAGAAATTATATCATTGATTAATTTTTATTTGTTATAAAGTTGTAATTTCTATTAATTTTACAAAGAACATTTTTCTCTATAATTTTGGAATACAAACATATGAAGCATTTAATTAAGAAAATGTATATTTATTACTTTTTGGTCCATATATAGTTAGAATTTCCATTAATTATTTGTGGTGTGGAATACAAAATAAGAGATGAATTAACGAAATATCAACAGAAAAAGTCCTAATTGAACTTTCTTGTTATGAAACCAGGCATATATTACCACATGCATTAGAATTTTAGTTTCACCGTGTATGGAAAGAACTTTGATACTTGCTTGGTCGATCTGGAGCAGGTGTTACAACGATGTGTGGATAAGAATCTCGTACTCAACTACGAGAAGTGTCACTTCATGGTCAAGGAAGGGACAGTCCTCGGGCACGTGGCGTCAGGAAGAGGAATTGAAATAGACAAGGCAAAGGTTGACATCATAATCAAGTTGCCTTATCCCAATTCAATCAAGCAACTAAGGGGATTCCTTGGGCATGCGGGATTCTACCGCCGGTTCGTCAAGAATTTTGCTAAATATCGCACAACCTATGACGAGATTGTTGCAAAATGATGTGCAATGGGAATTCTGAGAAGAGTGCAAAGATCAATTCAATGTGCTGAAGGAAAGGCTGGTCACAGCCCCTATCATATGCCCACTCGAGTGGGGTATGCCCTTTGAGTTGATGTGTGATGCGAGTGGATACGCTGTGGGAGCAGTACTTGGGCAGAAGGTTGGAAAAGAAAATTCATCATATATTATGCCTCAAAGACTCTCAACGCTGTCCAAAGCAACAACTCCACCACTGAAAAGGAGCTACTAGCTATAGTCTTTGCCTTCGAGAAGTTTCGCTCTTATCTTCTCGGAAGCAAGACTATAGTCTACACGGATCATTCCGCGATCAAATACCTCATGACAAAGAAGGAAACAAAGCCCCGCTTGATCATATGGATACTCCTTCTTCAAGAATTCGATGTTGAAATCAAGGACAAGGAAGGATTGCAGAATCAAGTGGCTGATCATCTCAGCTGAACCCATAACGGACACCTTTCCTGATGAGCACCTCTATTCCATCCATACGGTCAAGACGCATGAGCCATGGTATGCGGACATAGTCAATTATTTGGCTATCAGAGAATTGCCCAAGGAGATGGAAGCATACCACAAGAACAAGTTGATAAGGAAATCCCGGTACTACATTTGGGATGAACCTTACTTATGGAACCATTGTTCGGACCAAGTGATCAGGAGATGTGTGCCCGAAGAAGAACAAAGAAGTATCCTTGAGCATTGCCACGCCAAGGAATGTGGAGGACACCTTGGGCATAGAAGAACTGCAAGAAAAATCCTTGATTGTGGATTCTACTAGCCCACACTATTCAGGGATACTAATGAATGGGTTAAGGCTTGTGACAAATGCCAACATGAAGGGAACATCAGAAGAATGAATGAGATGCCCCTTATGCCCATACTGCCAGTTGAGATCTTTGATGTTTGGGGAATCAATTTCATAGGCCCTCTGCCCAAGTCCAAGGGAAACCAGTATATCTTATTGGCTGTGGACTATGTGTCCAAATGGGTCGAGGAAAAGGCTCTCTCTAAGAACGACGCTCAGGTGGTCGTGGCATTCCTAAAGCCCAACATATTTTCCAGATTTGGCATGCCCCAGGCGTTGATCAGTGATCGAGGCACCTACTTTTGCAATAGCACGATGGAAGCTTTGATACGGAAATATGGGGTGCACCATAAGATGACCACATCCTATCATCCTCAAGGGAACGGGCAAGCTGAGTTATCCAATCGGATAATTAAAACCATCTTGAGGAAGGCCGTGGGTACTACAGGCAAGCAGTGGAGTTCGAAACTAGATGATGCCCTGTGGGCATATAGGACTGCTTACAAAACACCATTTGGGATGTCACTTTATCGCATGATGTTTGGAAAGGCATGCCACTTGCCTGTGGAGCTGGAACATAAGGAATACTGGGCAGTAAATAAGATGAACTATGACTGGGAGAAGGCTGGGCAAGAATGGAAGTTAAGTCTGCAAGAGCTCGATGAAATTCGCCTCGAGGCATATGATAATGCCGCCATCTACAAGAAGAAGCTGAAAAGAGCCCATGACGAGATCATTCAGAAAAAGGTGTTTGAACCTGGGCAATTAGTGCTCCTTTATCAATCACAATTCAAGCTGATATCGGAAAAGATCACAACCAAATGGTGCGGACCATTCGCTGTAGAGGCTTAACACCCCAATGGAGCAGTTGAGGTGCGAGATTTGGTTAAAGGAAATGTTTTCAAGGTGAATCGATAGAGACTGAAGATGCGTTCATGGAGGAAAGTAGCGAGAAGACGCCGGAGCCAAATCCAGTCAAGAACAAGAGGAAGGCCACCACCGCCACACCTCCGACGAAGCGGCAGAATGCATCCCCTTATGACGCCGGCTCCTCGCCGGAGACCGCTGAAGAATCGGAAGGGGAGGAGACCGAGACCCCATCAATCGTGAAGAAGGAGAAGCCGCCCCAGTCGATTTCCGGTCGGAACACTCGCTCTAAGGCGGCGGGCAAGGTGAAGGTCTTTACTGATACCATGATACACAGTGTCGTCCTGCCCAAGACTATTGATATGGAAACCCTCGAGCAATTGTGGGTGGCGAGCGAGGTCAAGCGGTTATTCGACAACATCGGGTGGGGATTTTTCCTTGATTAGCCAGCGGTGGCGAACGCATATCTGGTGAAGAAGTTTTATAGCAGAGCTAAGGTCGTGTTCGATGAAGAAGGAGCCCCCAGCGGAGTAGATTTTATGTTGGGCGGACATGAGTACAAGCAGTCCCTGAAAGAGTTCAATCAAGGCCTCTGGGCAAGCTCGTTCAAGGATTTGAAGCCAGACTATAGTGAAGCAATTAAGGGGGTGTATTTAATTAAGATTTTAATGGAATTTGATAGATTTTAGAGTTTGATGGATTTGATAGATTTTAATGGAATTCAACAGACTTTCATAAATTCTCTTTGATTTGATGATTTCATCTATTAATTACATGACTTTTGGATTTTTATGGACTTTTACGAATTTCTAATGACTTTATTTTTCTCAAAAGATAGTAACCACGTGAATTTCATTAATAACGTTCTATCTTAATAGATAGTTGTTCTATATGTGATTTTCAATCGATTGCTATGTATAATAGCTTTTTTAATTAAAAACAAATATCTATTACAAATAGAAATTTTACAACAAATTGATATAATTTGACGAGAAAAAACAAAGAAGTATCTCATATTAAAAAGACAAACAGATACAAGTTATTAAAGCAATGAGCAGATATAAAATGTTTAATTATAAACTGAATTTTTTTTACAAGTTTCTGTAAATAATTATTTTTTTCCATAAAAAGTTGAAGAAGAGAAGATAAAAATATTATAAGAACTTCTTTACCGTTCCGGGATATGGTGGTAGGGCTGTCTAAATGATTCTCGGTTAGAACCGGAACCGCGCGGTTCCAGTTAACTGAGAACCGCAATTTCGGTTATCGGTCCGGTTTTCGATTCCATTGTGTATCATTTATTCGGTTTTTGGTCTAACCGATAACCGTTCGGTTCTGAACCGAAAACCAGTTTTATAAAATATATTTATTAAATTTTATTTTTTATTTTATAACTATATTATATTATTTTAATTTTTGTAAATTAAAATTGGAAATTAGACTGTTTTTATGAAATTATATTTTGTAATTATATTATACAATTATAAAATAAAAAATAATATTAAATAAATATATTTTATAAACCGAACCGGAAGCATATTTTATTTATGAAATTATATTTTTATATTTTATAATGATATTATATTATTTCAATTTTTTTAAATTGAAAATAAAAAAAATGGTTTTTGTGGTTAAACGAACCTAACCGAAAATAATCGGTCGGTTTGCTAATCAAAATTTATACGGTCGATTTCGGTTCTTATTTTAGGACATTTATGGTTAGGTTAGCAAAAATTGATCGATTAAGGAATCGAACCGTTCGACAGCCCTATATGGTGGTAGTGGCAACGGGGTGACAGCGGAAATGGTGTTGGTGGTGGGACGGGACAGTGGCAATGGTGGTGTGGAGGCGGTTGTGGTGGAGGCGGTTGCGTCAGTGGTGGTGACGAATAAAAATCCATCAAAATCTTAGGGGTGTAGGAAAGATTTTAAAAGATAAATTATGTTTATTTGTCTTAAAGATGAGTACTGTGTGATTCCATTAAAATCCTTAAAATCCAAAATAAATTTGAATACCTCAAAATTTTGTAAGATTTATAAAAGTTTTCATTTAATACCTCATGACTTTAATAGACTTTTAAGAACTCCATTAAATTCTATATTGAATACCACAAAAATTTAATTAGCTTTTAAAGGTCTCAATTAAATACACCCAAACTTTTTCAAATCCATCAAATTCTATAAAAGTGTTTAAAACTCATTTGAAGTCTCAATTGAATACGACCCCCTAAGTGTATGCCCGATCTCACTGATTAATGGGCAGGCAGCAATTTGGAAGGAGATGAACAAGAGTGGAGATGTTGCCTTCCACTCCACCAAGACCAAAGGCAATGTGCTCAAGCTCCCATCACTTCGCATCCGCCACCGTATCTTGGCATACAATGTTTTTGGCAATAGAGACAGCTCCAACTCCCTCTCTCAACAAGAGGTCTACATCCTTTGGTGTATGACCAAGGGGAAGAAGCTTAACTTTGGAGGCTTCGCCACTGCACATATTCACACTGTTCTTTGCAAATCGACGCAGCGACTCTCTCTTGCCCCTATGATCACTGTTTATGCCAAGTGAATGGAGTGTTGGACTGAAGAGCACGAGAACGGTGTTTCGACCGAGGAAGTACTAGACATGGCCTGCCTCAACAAGATGATGGAGATCAAACAGGTCAGCAAGGGAAAGTTCCGAATGGTTGATCAACCGGAGGGAGAACCATTGAAGATGAGGACTACTCAATCTGTCACCCCAGAACCCCAAGGCGTTGACGTAATTGCTGCCTTGGACAAGCTCCAGGAGACAGTTGACTACATCAAGGATGCCCAAGATGCATACTTCAAGTCCATCGGATTCAGGTACCCTCTTGATTCATCCAACTAAAATGTCCCTCCCAAATTTGTTGTGTTTTTCTTGGTTTTCTGTCTTTTCATTTATTTATTTTTTCTGCATAAGAGTCGATTGCCTCTCTGCCCATACTTTGCCCTGTCAGGATTACTTGTGAGATTTGGATAATGTCATTCCTGTATTCATGATTTATTCAAATATATGCACTAAGTACTTGGCATTATAAAGAAGAACCAAATGAGTATCTTCTATAAGTCATTGAAGAGGCTAAGTATTGATCAAGTGTTGATCAGATAGAAAAATCGGCTAAGTATAGAACTGTCAAAATATCAGATAAGTTTTCAGGCGAGTTCATTATCAGGCGAGTTTTGGTCAACAGAAATATCAGACGAGGTTTGACCAAAACAAAGTTGCAGCCGAGTTCTGAATAAAGCATAATATCAGGCGAGACATCAGGCGAGCTCTGGTCAACATATCAGAGAAGGTTGACCGCAGGCGAGATAATATCAAGCGACATATCAGGAAAGTTCTGGTCAACAGAATACATAAGAGAAGTTTGACCACAAACGAGTTATTATCAGACGAGGTCTAGTCAACTCAAGTATCAGCTTAGGTTTGACCACAGATAAGATATTAACAGGCGAGCTATCTGTAATATCCATACTTTTTGTAAATTTTCCATTTTTGGTGCTCCTGTATTTTGACACTCGTTGTAAGTCTTTAGTGAATTGATGTTGATCTTGGAGTTCACATTATTTGGAATTTACTTCTTCTTGTTCGAATCGTTGCTGCATTAGATTTTTGATGCGATTCTATCGCCTGTGTGTGAGGTGTAGTGCACGCTACGTTCCCTTCATAACACACGCTATTTGAGTACTGATAGCACACACTATCTGCCAACAGTAGCGCACGCTACTAGTGTATTTGAGGCAGATAGTCCAGAAAGGTACTGGACTGGAATTGATATTCGTAGCGCATGCTAAGTGTTGAAGATAGCGCATGCTAGACGTATTAGTAGCGCACGTTAAACAACGCAGTAGCGCGTGCTAAGGCTTGAGCATGGCAGAGGACAGTAGGTTCTGGACTGTAATTTATGGGGACCAGCTATCAGGTAGCGCATGCTAACACTCGGCTAACGCACGCTAAGGGAAGGCATTAGCGCACGCTACAATATTCGTAGTTGTTGGGATAACAATACCCGGTATTGAAACAGTTAGGATAAACAATCCCTGTATCGAATAGTGGTGATAAGATGTTTTGACAATATGCCAATCCAACATACAGTAAGCAAACTGTATCGAAAAGCTGATCAAAAGTGTCAACCTGTATCGAAGACCTCTCGTAAATCCAGCATACAGTAGAACCTATCATACAACAAAGAAGTCTCGTAAATCCAGCATACTTAGTGGTCAACAGTAGCGCATGCTAACGATACTGGCAGAGGCCACTCGATTACCCGGTGAACCTATTAGTGCGCGCTATGCTCAGAAATTAGCACACGCTAATCACCATTTAGTATAAATAGAACACTTCAGCCCCCCAATTCGCCATTTTTCCATTTCTTAACCTCCCTTGGGCGACTTTGGGCGATTTTAGGAGATTTGTGTAGATCTCCCCGAGATATCATCACCCCTCTATATCTTCAAGCTCCTAGGTTGGATTATTCAACGTTTAATCTTCTACACCGCTCCAAATCAAGGTAAACTTCGTATAACCCTAGATTTTTGGGATTTGGGGGTTTTCCTTCCGATTTCTTCGATTCAGCTTGTTGTTGTGGTGGAATATGTCGAATATGAATTATCTACCTTGGATACATGTTTTCCTACAGATTTATTTGTATATATATCTGGAATTATTGAGTATTTGGGATGGTTGATTGTGATTCACCATCTAAGAGTTTTATTGCCGGAATACATGTATCGTGGGTAATAATTTCCGGTGGATTCCAACATATTTTCATATCGATGGATTCTTTGATTACGAACTTGTCTAGGTTCGGAGATGTCGATTTCATCAACCTTGGTACCTTGTTGTCTGTACCCTTTTCTATCATCCAGGCAAGTGATTCTTGTGAAAGTTATATTCTTAAATGCGAAAAGTAATACATATGAGTGTGATAGTTATATTCGTTCACTTCGAAAGGGCCTTACGGGGCCGAAGAGGGATCCGGGCATTGTCGGGTCTGCAAACATTGGGTTAGCCTCTCCGAGATGGCCTGACGGGGTCGATGAGGGATTCATGCATTGTCGGGTCTACGGTTAATCAGGGAGAAATTGTCACTATTGAGATATATTTGGATAATTGCATTTTCCGGAAAATCATTATCATGGCTTTGAAATTGGTGCATGTACTTTCGCTTGTAAGATGTGATGTTTCACTTGTAATACTTGCTCTAACCCCGCTCGTGTGGGGAAAACTCTTTTCTCACATTTCAGGTTCGAAGGATCCCAACGAGCGAGTACCGTGGCGGTACGATGATGAAAGCGAGGCATGATACTGTGGCTAATCATGTTCCCTCTATTTTGAACATTGTCCCTTTGGACCGTTTTATCCTTGTATTAATAGATGGTTCTCGAGTACTATAGGAGTTCCCTTCCCAGTTGATGTATAACTTTCTTGTGTTTCCTTGTGACCTTTGATGTTGTTTGGTTGGTACTTCATTGTCTATCTCGGATTTATTGATTCCTGAGTGGATATTGTGAAATTGGATGTGTTATGTGTAAAAATTAGCCTAGTGGGTCCCAGGCAGGGATTCATGGCGCTGTAATATTCTCTGAAAATCTCGAGGTGTTACACTATCAGGCGAGCTTTCAGGTCAATAGAAATATCAGCTGAGATTTGACTACATATGAGTTCTTTATTAGTCGAGTTTTTCGGTCAAACAAAATATCAGAGGAGGTTGACCACACTAATTTTGCAGCCAAGTTTGAGTATCAAAAAAAAGCTCAGTCCATGTCAGCAAAGCATTGAAAAGCCAACAATAACGGCAAGACACGTGCAGATGTAAAAACAAGAGACAAAGCGAAGATTCCCGGAAGTTTAGGAATAAAATATTCATTGATATCCACGCTCTGAAGACTTATGAATATACAAATCAAGAAAAGCAGCGCGGACATAATAATATCTTCAAACAGTCGGAATTGAAAAGGGAATCAGGCCGTGCAACGGAATGAAAAGATAAAAAAAGAAGTCCACTCTCCAACGTATGGATTTGTTACAAGAGATGCAACGGCTATGAAGAAGCTCAAGATTCATACTATAAATATCTGAAGAACCGATTGACCAAAGTACAATGCGAACAATACATACAAACAATCAAAGCAAACAAAGCATACAAAAGCAATCTATAACATCATGAAGAGCAAGCTTAAAAGTCATTTCCAAGAGAAGCTCTTTAGATGGAGAAGACAACACTCTTGTCTTTAAGTTTGAATATGGGGTACTTCTTTGAATGAGGTTCTCAGAAGTTTCGAGGCTGATAAGGCATCCACGGGTTCTTGATTGGAAGGTGATAGACAGCTTGCGAGTTGTTGAGACAACCAAGGGTTTTCCATCAAGAGGTGCTAGGCAGTCAAAGGGAGTTGCAACAGTCACGGGTTTCCACTAGTTGGAAGCTGTTGTAATTGTGTGAATCATTGTAACATTTATCACTAGTTGAAATTTATAGTGAATTCATCTCCAATAGGTTTGGATAAAAGTGGACTAGTAGAGGATTACCTCACCTCTGAAACCACTATAAGTGCTTGTGTGATTTACTGTTTTAGTATCATACTTAACTGCTGCATACATATTTACTGTTCCATTTCTAGTTATCTGTTCTTCGGCATATTACCTGACAGTTGACTAAGGTTACCTGATCAGTTGAGTAACCTCACTTGAGCTTAATACAGCTGTGTTTTTGTAAACAATTGAATTCAGTAAAAGTTTTAATCAGCCTATTCACCCCCCCTTTAGACTTATTACTGACGACTTGTGACCTACAAGTGGTATCGGAGAGGTTGGTTTAATTTTATAGAACCAGATCCATATACTTGAGTATATATATTTTAATATCTCATTATAATGGAACACATACATTCTAGACTACCTGTCTTTTCTGTTGATGAATATGACCTTTGGAAAATAAGAATGAAGGCTCATATGTCATCCATTCATGATCACATGTGATGTATAATTGAGTATGGACCATTCATCTTCCTGAAGGACAACACAACAGAAGAAATTGCAGCTAGGAAGCCAGAGAAGATTCCCAAGAGAGAGCTGAAATGTCCCCTGAAGTAAGGAAGCTAGCCAGTCTTGCCAACCGGGATAGAGATGTATTATACCAGACCCTTGACAAAGCAACCATGGTTAAAATCAAGAACTACAAGAATGCCAAGGAAATATGGGACACATTAGCTGTAATGTGTGAGGGAACTGAGCTTATCAAAGAGAACAAGCTGTGAATTGCCACTCAGAAGTTTGATAACTTCAAGATGAAAAATGGTGAAACAATTGACCATGTGGATACTGTAATGCCCGGATAATTATTGTGTATTCAACTTTGTGATGTTATTATTCGAAGGTTTGTTTTCCGTATTTCGTACCTTTACGTTTTGGTATCTCCAGCATTCTTCATGCATGGTTCTGCACGTGTTAACGTACGCTATCAGACGTCCATAACGTACGCTAAGACTGCACCATTACGTACGTTATCTGATATGCTTAACGTACATAAGCTAAGTCAACTTGAGATCGGATAAGGGTCGGCGTGTGGGGGCCGAGGAAGGGGCCGAGAAGATTCGTGTGATGTTCCGCGTGAACCTGGACATAGGTGTTACGTACGCTATGGTGCATGTTTTACGTACGCTAAGGTCATGGATATTACGTACGTAAAACCATTGTGACTACGTACGTAAGGAAATGCCAAAATCAGGCCAGTGAGTTCTGGTCAGACGACTACGTACGCTATAGCTAGGTGTAACGTACGTTAAGTGTGTTACGTACGTAAGGTTATTTGCATAACGTACGTAATGCCCAGAATTCTATTTATAGACCTCGACCCTATTTCATTTCTCACCTTTCCTTTGGCCGATTTTTCATGTTCTAGAGATCTTTCATCACCTCTTAACCTTCACATCACCTTCTGGGACGATTCTTGGGAAGCTTAGGCCTTGTAGATTGGTGTTCAAGCTTCTGGTGTTTGAGTTTATTCAAGTTCTTCATTGTTCATCAATTTATTGAGGTATGTGATTCTTGACCAACTAATTTAGCATGATCTTAGTAATGTTTTGGACCTGTTTTGAGTAGACCGAATCAATTATCTTCTTGAGGAGCCTTTCATCATGGTTTAGAAGAATAAATTCAATTATTTTCGATTACTCTTGGTTGTTGAAATCGTTGAGCAAACCTTCTAGTGATTAGACTATTGAATTAGTGCATCTTGAGATTGTTAACCTAATTTTATCTAGTTTTCGAAGATTATCTTAGTTCATGAGAATGGTATGATCGAACATTCGGTGAAGATTGAACGGATTGAACTTAAGGATTTATTCGTAGAAGAAGACTAGTGAACAAGTCTTTATGATGATTCATCGAAGTTTCGAGTATCTTGTGATAATAGAACATGATTAGAATCCTCCTAGGATGAATTCCATGTTATGTTTTACAAATCAACCGAAGGAATTGTGTTGGAACTTAGAAAGTATTCAATTGAACTATTGCAAGGAAGAATAGCGTAGTATCGATTCAACCAAATTGTGTTAGGGCAGAATAATCCATTGCCATTATAGGGTGTATCAGGCCTTTTGATGATTCATTTGATGATTTGAACGATTATTCGGAACCGTTAGTTATACCGACATTATTGTTCGATGAAGGTTTGCATTCCGGTGAGCCGATCAAGTGAGAATTCTCCAAACGGATTGAAGACTATTGATAGTAGAAATTCTTGTCGCCATTTGTTGAGGCAAGTATCGTATTCTGAAAGTTTATGAGAAATTGATAAATTTGATCATGCATATGGTTTATTCGTGTTGATTGACATGGGTTTGTTTCATTAAATTGTCATGACATTTGCTATCGATTTGATGTACGTTCATGTTGATGAACATATCGATTTTCTTGCATATGTATATGCAAAGTTGTGTTATGCGTAAGTGTGATGATCCGACAGGATCAAGCGATCTATGCTGAGGGCTCTGGATCGGATGTCCACCTCGTGTTGGTCCGACGGGATCATCTTGGGATATATGCTGAGGGCGCTGGATCATTGGACGGGTTTTTCCACCTCGTGTTGGTCCGATGGGATCATCTTGGGATCTATGCTGAGGGCGCTGGATCGTTGGAATACCCATGTTGTGTTGATTGAATCTTGTGGATTCGTATTGTTGGATTCCGGTAGCGGAAGTCCGTAATGTGTATGTTTTTATGCATTGTTGTTGCATATTTATGTGTTCCGATAGTTGTACTAGCATTGTTTTGCTAACCCTTCAGGGGTGGACATTTGTTTTGATGTTCAGGTAGCCGAGGAGCGGGGAAGCATCCACAGTACCGCCTTGACGATGAAGTGGCTCAGTGATGTTAAATGTTGTTGTTATTTTGTTTTCTTGGTACTCGAGTACGCATATGTCATTTATGTTTTCGATATGGTTGTACTGATGGACTTTTCGAATCTTTAAAACTGGTTTCGTATTGTAACCTTATTGACACTTTGATGTTCCTTTCTGTTTGTTTCAAATTTAGCCTTGTAAATTCTTATTCAAAGGATTTACGGCGTTGTAATTATTCCGAATATATCGGGGCGTTACAGATTATGGTATCAGAGCTAAGATTCATGGATATCTTGGCAATCGGGTTAGTTGGGTTTGTTTACGTTATTTGATTTATGGGTCATTTGTAACATCACTGCTGAGCCAGCATCGTCGTGCGTACCGTGGTTGTAAGTCTCCTAATCTCAAATACTACCGTTTTATTTAATTCCTGCTTTGTGATTATTGACGGACTTTCTTTTAGAAATTTTGCCCTGGATATTGAGAATTTGTGAGAATTTGTGTTTACTGTATGTTGATGGGCGGTCGTGGACGCGGACGTGGTAATGTAAGGCAGGAAGATTCGGCGTCTACCCCAGAATTATCGGCCAGTCGAACCGATTCCCATCCTGGAGGACAGCAGGGATCAACAAATAATGACGCAAATCCTAACATGCCAGGAGTGCTTCAACAGGTGGTCACACAGATAAACCAGTTTGCTCAGGTGGTTGACCGCATGCAGGCGACGATAGACCAGCGGCACAATGAGGATAACCGAGGGGACAAATGGCTTACTGAAGTGGTCAAATTACACCCACCAAAATTTGATGGTTCTGTTGAAGCACCTATTTGGGATCACTGGTTGAAGGAGTTAGAAAAGATATTTGCGGGGATTAACTGTCCCGAGAATCGGAAAGTTCCGATCGCCCAGTATTTTCTGACTGGAGAGGCTTTTGACTGGTGGGAGGCCGTTCGGCCGGAGGATCATAATGCTGACTGGATGGAATTCAAACTAATGATGGAGGCACAATATTGTCCTCGTCCAGTCAGAGAGTCTAGAGTCTGAGAGTTTTTCTCACCACAGAGTTCGGAGGCATCGATGACAGATATAATCAAGACTTTTAATCACCAGCTAACCCGTGTGCGGCATTTGGTCAGAACCGAGGCAGAAAAGATTTTTCATTTCGATATGCGAATGAAGACGGAGATTCAGCAGTACATGTCCGGATTCGAGTGTACTACCTTGCGGCAGTATCAGGACAAAGCGCTGGCCTACGACATGAAGGAGGCGGCGGTGGAGAAATCGATGGAGGAAAAGAAGCAGAAAGTATCCGGCAACTTTATGTAGAACAATAGTAGTGGGCCCCGCAAGGGCCAGTCCTCATTTTATTCATCTAAGAAAACTCCGCATCCTTCTCGAGGTGGCAAGAAGTTCCGGACAGCATCAACGGTCTCAGACGCATCAAAGAAGTGTTATAACTGTGGTCGAGCAGGGCATATTCGACGTGATTGCCCTGCATCTGTTGTGACTTGCTTCAATTGTGGGCAGGAAGGGCACCGTGCGGCTTTTTGCGGAGTTGCAACTAGATCTGTTGTTACTTTTGATATCGATTCGAAGGAGATGAGTGTGAATCAGACACAGCAAAGTGGTTTCCAGCAGCAGAATATTGGGAAAAGAGAGGCATCCAGTGCTGGGTCCGTTCCTCCGCTCCTATACAAGATGAGGAAGTCAGACGATCAGAACACTGCTGTTGCATCAGGTACGATTCAGATCCTTTTGCAACCAGTTAGTGTCTTATTTGATTCAGGAGCTACACATTCTTTCATATCATTAAATTGTGTTCACCGTTTGAAAATCTCGTGTTTATTTGATTGTAAACCTTATGTTGTGGGTTTGCCGAGCGGAGAGAGAATTGTGGGAACCCTAGAAACTAGAGATTTTCCAGTATCTATAGGAGGGAGAGATTGGCCATCAAATCTTATTGTAGTTGACATCCATGGTGACGATTTAATTCTCGGAGACGATTGGCTCAACCGTTATGGAGCTATTTTGAATTATCGAAAGAGAGTCATTTCTATCATTGCTGATGACGGATCTGAACATTTATTCAAAGGATGGAGACCGGGAAGCTCAGGAAAATTGATCAAAGCCATGAAAGCAGTGAAATTGCTAAAGCATGGATGTCACAGATTTTGGTGCTATGCCATGAAGAAAGAAGGAGTAGAACTCTCATCTATTCCAGTTGTGAACGAATTCTCAGATGTATTCCCTGACGAACTACTTGGGTTATCTCCGCGAAGAGAAATAGAGTTCAATATCGAATTAGAGCCTGGAGCTGGTCCTATTTCCAGAGCACCATACCGTATGGCGCCAATCGAAATGTATGAATTAAAGAAGCCGCTGGAGGAATTATTGCAGAAGGGTTACATTCAACCTAGTGTTTCTCCTTGGGGAGCACCCGTTCTCTTTGTCCGGAAGAAAGATGGATCCTTCCGACTATGTATTGATTACAGAGAGCTAAACAAAGTGACGATCAAGAACAAGTATCCTATACCTCGAATTGACGACTTGTTTGATCAACTACAAGGGGCAAGGGTATTCTCGAAGATTGGCTTGCGATCAGGATACCATCAGTTGAGAATTAAGGAATCGGATATACTGAAATCTGCTTTCAGATCCCGGTACGGGCACTATGAATTCGTGGTGATGTCATTCGGACTCACCAATGCTCCTGCGGTATTTATGCAATTGATGAATCGGGTATTCTTAGAATAGTTGGATAAATTTGTGGTAGTCTTCATCGATGACATCTTGATCTATTCGAAAGACACAGAGGATCATGTAGAGCATTTACGTATCGTTTTGAGCACTTTGATAAATGAACAGTTTTATGCGAAACTTTCTAAATGCGAATTCTGGCTTAAGGAGGTGACCTTCCTTCGGCACGTAATATCAGCTGATGGGGTTCAGGTGGACCTGAAGAAAGTCGAGGCAATCTTGGAATGGGAATCTCCTAATAATGTGAAAGAAGTCCGAAGTTTCTTGGGACTTGCTGGATATTACCGCCGTTTTGTAGAAGGATTTTCCAAAATCGCTCGTCCACTTACTCAACTACTGCAGAAGACTCATAAATTCATGTGGAATGAGAAATGCCAGGCGAGTTTTGATAAACTTAAGAGAAGACTGACGACAGCGCCTATATTAGCGTTACCAAATGGTACTGAGGGATTCATGGTATACAGCGATGCTTCAAATCAGGGTCTGGGATGTGTATTGATGCAAAAGGATAAGGTGATTGCCTATGCCTCTCGGCAGTTGAAACCATACGAGGTTAATTAGCCGACTCATGATCTGGAGTTAGCCGCTGTAGTCTTTGCTCTAAAAATTTGGCGACATTACTTGTACGGCATTCATTGTCAGATCTTCACAGATCATAAGAGCCTCAAGTATATTTTCAGTCAGAAAGAATTAAATATGAGGCAGAGAAGGTGGCTGGAATTAATTAAGGATTACGATCTGGAGATTCTCTAGCATCCAGGCAAGGCGAACGTGGTAGCTGATGCACTGAGCCGCAAACCTGTTTCTCTTCGAGTGTTGCAAGCGCTCACGTCCCAAACCAGCATTCAACGAGAACTGATCCGCGAAGGGATTGAAGTATGGTCACAAGGAGTCCAAGGGCAACTATACGTAATGGAACTAACTTCGTCATTAGTCGAGGAAATCAAATCTAAGCAATTGAATGATTCTCTGATTCTTCGGTTATGCGACGAAGTAAAGAAAGGGAAGGCCCCAGGATTCGTGGTACAAGACGATGGAGTTCTGAGATTTCAGAATCGACTTTGCATTCTCGATGAGGATGCTTTGAGACAGACAATTCTGAAGGAAGCTCACAGCGCGCCCTATTCTATTCACCGGGCACCAGTAAGATGTATAAGGATCTAAAACAAAGTTTCTGGTGGGGAAATATGAAGAAAGATGTAGCAGAATACGTTTCGAAGTGTTTAACATGTCAGCAGGTTAAGATTGAACATCAGCGACCTGCCGGAATGTTAAAGCCACTTCTGATCCCTGAGTGGAAGTGGGAAGATATATCAATGGACTTCATCACCAATATGCCACGGACCAAGACAGGAATGAATATGATTTGGGTAATAGTTGATCGACTAACCAAGTCGGCTCATTTCCTGGGTATTAAAGACACTTGGGGACCCGAGAAATTAGCACGAGTGTTTATTACGGAGATAGTCCGATTGCATGGAATGCCAAAGACCATTATTTCGGATCGAGATGGTCGCTTCGTGTCGCACTTTTGGAAGGCAGTTCACAGGGCTTTGGGAACCGAGCTGAACTTTAGCACGGCTTATCATCCTCAGACGGACGGCCAGTCCGAAAGAACTATACAGACAGTATAGGATATGCTTAGAGCTTGTGCCTTAGATTGGTCAACCGATTGGGAGATTCATCTGCCGTTGATTGAATTCACCTATAACAATAGTTGGCATGCTTCCATTAAGATGGCACCATTTGAAGATTTATACGGGAGAAGATGCAGATCACCCCTGTGCTGGGATGATTCTTCGGACTTGATCGGGACGGAACCAGAATTGATAGTTCAGACTCAAGAGAAGATAGCTTTGATTCGTGAAAGGCTGTTGACTGCCCAGAGTCGACAGAAGTCTTATGCAGATGTGCGCCGTCGCCCGCTGGAATTTGAGACCAGGGATCATGTGCTATTGAAGGTTTCTCCTACCCGGGGAATCTTTCGTTTTGGTAGGAAAGGAAAGTTGAGTCCGAGATATATTGGACCATTCGAAATTCTTGAAAGAGTTGGAGAGTTGGCGTACATATTGGCCTTACCACCATCGTTAAGTCATGTTCATAATGTTTTCCATGTATCCCAACTGCGGAAGTATGTACCGGATCCCAGTCATGTCATTGACTTGGCGAGATTGAAATGGCTAATGATGGCTCATTCGAAGAAAAGCCAATCAAGATACTTGAGAGTCGAATCAAGTAATTAAGGAATAAACCGATCTCCTTGGTAAAAGTTTAGTGGTCTCGGCATGGAGTCGAAGAAGCAACTTGGGAGACGGAAGTTAGTATGAAGTCGAGGTACCCGGAATTATTTGCGATTTAAGTTTCGGGCCGAAACTTCTTTTTAGAAGGGTAGTATGTAATGCCCGGATAATTATTGTGTATTTATCTTGTAAGATTCAACTTTGTGATGTTATTATTCGGAGGTTGGTTTTCCGTATTTCGTACCTTTACGTTTTGGTATCTCCAGCATTCTGCATGCATGGTTCTGCACGTGTTAACGTACGCTATCAGACGTCCATAACGTACGCTAAGACTGCAGCATTACGTACGTTATCTGATATGCTTAACGTACGTAAGCTAAGTCAACTTGAGATCGGATAAGGGTCGGCGTGTGGGGGCCGAGGAAGGGGCCGGGAAGATTCGTGTGATGTTCCGCGTGAACCTGGACATAGGTGTTACGTACGCTATGGTGCATGTTTTACGTACGCTAAGGTCATGGATATTACGTACGTAAAACCATTGTGACTACGTACGTAAAGAAATGCCAAAATCAGGCCAGTGAGTTCTGGTCAGACGACTACGTACGCTATAGCTAGGGTGTAACGTACGTTAAATGTGTTACGTATGTAAGGTTATTTGCATAACGTACGTAATGCCCAGAATTCTATTTATAGACCTCGACCCTATTTCATTTCTCACCTTTCCTTTGGCCGATTTTTCGTGTTTTGGAGATCTTTCATCACCTCTTAACCTTCACATCACCTTCTGGGACGATTCTTGGGAAGCTTAGGCCTTGTAGATTGGTGTTCAAGCTTCCGGTGTTTGAGTTTATTCAAGTTCTTCATTGTTCATCAATTTATTGAGGTATATGATTCTTCACCAACTAATTTAGCATGATCTTAGTAACGTTTTGGACCTGTTTTGAGTAGACCGAATCAGTTATCTTCTTGAGGAGCCTTTCATCATGGTTTAGAAGAATAAATTCAATTATTTTTTATTCCTCTTGGTTGTTGAAATCGTTGAGCAAACCTTCTAGTGATTAGACTATTGAATTAGTGCATCTTGAGATTATTAACCTAATTTTATCTAGTTTTCGAAGATTATCTTAGTTCATGAGAATGGTATGATCGAACATTCGGTGAAGAATTAACGGATTGAACTTAAGGATTTATTCGTAGAAGAAGACTAGTGAACAAGTCTTTATGATGATTCATCGAAGTTTCGAGTATCTTGTTATAATAGAACATGATTAGAATCCTCCTCGGATGAATTCCATGTTATGTTTTACAAATCAACCGAAGGAATTGTGTTGGAACTAAGAAAGTATTCAATTGAACTATTGCAAGGAAGAATAGCGTAGTATCGATTCAACCAAATTGTGTTAGGGCAGAATAATCCATCACCATTATAGGGTGTATTAGGCCTTTTGATGATTCATTTGATGATTTGAACGATTATCCGAAACAGTTAGTTATACCGACATTATTGTTCGATGAAGGTTTTCATTTCGGTGAGCCGATCAAGTGAGAATTCTCCAAACGGATTGAAGACTATTGATAGTAGAAATTCTTGTCGCCATTTGTTGAGGCAAGTATCGTATTTTGAAAGTTTATGAGAAATTGATAAATTTGATCATGCATATGGTTTATTCGTGTTGATTGACATGGGTTTGTTTCATTAAATTGTCATGACATTTGCTATCGATTTGATGTACGTTCATGTTGATGAACATATCGATTTTCTTGCATATGTATATGCAAAGTTGTGTTATGCGTAAGTGTGATGATCCGAAAGGATCAAGCGATCTATGCTGAGGGCGTTGGATCGGATGTCCACCTCGTCTTGGTCCGACGGGATCATCTTGGGATCTATGCTGAGGGCGCTGGATCATTGGACGGGTTTTTCCACCTCGTGTTGGTCCGACGGGATCATCTTGGGATCTATGCTGAGGGCGCTGGATCGTTGGAATACCCATGTTGTGTTGATTGAATCTTGTGGATTCGTATTGTTGGATTCTGGTAGCGGAAGTCCGTAATGTGTATGTTTTTATGCATTGTTGTTGCATATTTATATGTTCTGATACTTGTACTAGCATTGTTTTGCTAACCCCTTCGGGGGTGGACATTTGTTTTGATGTTCAGGTAGCCGAGGAGCGGGGAAGCAGCCACAGTACCGCCATGACGATGAAGTGGCTCAGTGATGTTAAATGTTGTTGTTGTTTTGTTTTCTTAGCACTCGAGTACGCGTATGTCATTGATGTTTTCGATATGGTTGTATTGATGGACTTTTCGAATCTTTAAAACTGGTTTCGTATTGTAACCTTATTGACACTTTGATGTTACTTTCTGTTTGTTTCAAATTTAGCCTTGTAAATTCTTATTCAAAGGATTTACGGCGCTGTAATTATTCCGAATATATCGGGGTGTTACAGACACAAGATTCACAGAGATCATAAACGAAATAAACTCTATTGGTAAAATCTATGGCAACCGAGAGTAGGTATGTCAATGGGTTGGGTAGGGTACGGATATGCCTCCTCCATACCCTGCCCTATTTAATTCGGATCGGGTTCGGATGTTGCCTATCGGGTAATCGGGTACCCAATGGGTACTCGGGTACCCGTATACTCTATATTTAAGAATATAAGTATTTTTAATATATATCACATATACATATAATGTAATTAATAAATTTGATTTAGTACAATAAGTATTTAAAATGTAATATTTTATGTAATAATATATATATATATATATATATATTATAATACAATATGATATTTATGTATAATATATAATAATATATTTATATAATTTAAACGGGTACGCGGGTCGGGTAATCGGGTCGGGTATTCGGAAAATATACTATACACATACCCTACCCGTATCTGATCATAAAATTTCGGGTTCGGCCGATACCTGACCCGATTTCGGGTTTATCCGACGGGTAGGATCGGGTACGGATAAAGTTGACATCCCTAACCGAGAGATGGCTCTAAAGGTTCTAAGGTATCTCATCCCATAATGGAGCATGAAGGTCGTTGCTATGAGGGAATCTAAGGATCTTAATAAAATAAATATCCAAGAAATTTTCTCAGACCTCAAAGCATTCGAGTTTGAGCTGCCCTGCTCATCAACTAATGAGCCAACTGAGAAAGGAATAACTTTTGCAGCAGAATCACCTGCAAAGAGTCAAGTTGAATCCAGTCCCCCCAGCCCTCTGAATTTTCAAGAAGAGATGGCATTTACTATGCAGAGGTTCAGTAATTTCATGAAGAACTACTCAAAGTACAAGAAGAACTTTAAAGAGAACCCACGAAGAAACCAAAAAGCTGGAAACTGGAAAGTAGAATGCTACAACTGTCACAAAAAATGATATATCCAGTTTGACTGACCTAAACTCAAGAAGGACGAAAGCAAGAAGGACATGGGCATAAAGGATGATAAAAGGAAAGATCTCGTTGGTTAAGACCAAGAAAGAGATGACTCAAGCAGTGGATTCTTTTCAGATGATGATGATGACTACAACTGCTTGAGAGCTCATTTGGCTGATGAAGAGGTAACATCTAAACCTCAAACTTCAGAAGGTTTCAGTTCTGACATGTCTGAAGACATTGATCTTCATAAATATGTAAATCAGTTTATCAAAGATTTTGAAACCTTAAAATCAGCCAACCTGTCTGTTACAACTAAGAACATCTGAACAATGAGAAAGTCCAACTGAAAAATGATTTTGACAAACTCAGTCAAGAGTCAGCAAAGTTTAAAAATATCATAGCTGAGCTTGAAAAACAATCTGAAAATAACTTGAAAAACTCAACTGAAAATACTGCAGCTGAGGTTCATAAGCTGACTAGCTTAAACAGTAAAAAGTTAGCTACATTTGCTCATATCAAAACTGAGCTTTCTAAATTAAAATAGCTAAACAGTGGACAAGCTAAAGAGATAACATCTTTGAAAGCATCTAGGTGGTTTGTGTATAAATCATAGGTCACTTTATTTAAAATCAGGCATTCGATATGACCCCAACACTCCCTCTAGCTCAAAAACTACATTTATCAATGGAGAAACTTATGTCCAGACTGCTGAGCCTATAAACAAACCTATATCTCGAAATAGACAGCAACCCAGTGAAAAATTTAGGCAGCAGCCAAGGTTTACAAGAAAGCCACCTAGACAGGAGACTAGCAATGACCAAGGCAGAAGCAGCGGTCAAAACATTATTCAGCTTATTACCAAAGACTCTCCAAAAATAGATTTCGAAATGGGAGAGGTAAATGGAAACCTCAAGGCTATACAAACTTTAAAAAAGAACAGGTGTGGAGACCCCAAAGCTTTAATAAATGGTCTCAGCTAAGATTTATAAATGGCTCACGCCAAAACTATTTTTAATCATATCCTATACACAAACCAAATCAAGGATATAGACCAAGACACTATGCGCCCCATAGGAATAATCAACATTTTCAAAACACCAGGAGAAATCAATTCACCAGGAAGCCCACTGACCCCAAAGGACCCACTCAAATTTGGGTACCTAAATCTCTGCTTGTCTAATTGCAGAAAAGGTGAAAGGACTACCATTATGTCACCTCAAGTTCAACAATAGGAGGTGAAGAATGGTTCGTGGATTCAGGATGCTCAAGGCACATGACATGAAATAAGAACGTGCTGCCAAACTACATCAAACAAAAGGTCCTGATGTAACTTTTGGAGATAGTTCTCGGTGTAACACTCCGAGATATTCAGAATAATTACAGCGCCGTAAACCCTTTATATAAGGATTTACAAGGCTAAATTAAAAGAAATACTGATCAATACGAATAATACCACAAATAGTTGTGTAATTTAGTAATCGGTTTAATCATTCAAACAACCTATTTATTACAAAATTCTCAAATCACCATAAAGAACACACGTACTCGAGTACTTAACACAAAACCAGAATATTCAAAACAATTCAGACGGATAACATTACTGTGCCCCTTCGTCATCATACCAACACTGTGGTTGTTTCCACGCTCCTCGGATACCTGAACATTAAACAAATGTCCAACCCCTCATGGGTTAGCAAAACGCTGCTAGTACAAGTACGAAAATTATAAAAAATCAAATATGCAACAACAATGCATAGCAAAAACATAAAACGTAGACTTCCTCTACCGGAATCCAACGATGCGAATCTACATGATTCTATTAACACAACACAAGGTAATCCAATGATCCAACTCCCTAAGCATAGATCCCAAGATGATCCCGTCGGACCAACACGAGGTGGAAAACACGTCCAATGATCCAGCGCCCTCAGCATAGATCCCAAGATGATCCCATCGGACCAACAAGAGGTGAACAACTGATCCAGCGCCCTCAGCATAGATCACGCGATCCCATCGTATCAATACAACATATACAATACAACTATGCATACACATATGCAAATCAATATGTTCATCAACCTGAACAACATATGAATCAATAACATGAACGACATTATGACAAATCAACTTGGATGATCTCATGTTGAACAACATGAATGACAATGTGCATGATCAAAATCATCAACATTAAACCAAAATCCAATTCAGATACTTGCCTCAGAAATGACGACAAGGATCGATACTTCCAATAATCTTCAACTCGCTCGAAGAACTCTCACTCGATCACTTCACAATATCCGAACCTTAATTATACAATAACACCAATATAATTAACGGTTCCAGATAATCGCTTCTAATCATTATACGAACATGAAAAGGCATAATCTATCCGATTACGATAAACACACTGATCTGCACCAAGCCCTACCAGTCAAATCATCACTAAAAGTCTTATCCGAACAATAATCTTATAATGTTTCGATCAAGTCCCAACACATCTTACGATTAAATTCTTAAATTATGCCTCATGATAGTTCATCCTACAAGGATCCTAACCATACCCATCATCAATCCAACGCAACATGATTTCGGAATTATCATGAATAACACCATAATCATCACATAAAACTCGTTACTAGGTTTAACATGATCATCATCTTCTTCTACAAGGAATAAATCCTAAGTTCAATTTATTTAGTTCCCCTATACGTGTTGTTAGATCATATTGCTCATTATAAACTTGATAATTTCAGTAACAACCTCAACAACTTCAGCAGTATGTTCATATTCGACAACTAGAACATGAAATCCAGATTAGTGAATCGTCACATACCTTATACGGAAGAAAATGATGAAAACACTTTATGAACTCGACGTCGAATGCTTGAACACCAACCCCCAAAGCTCCTTGCCTTCAATGATTATGTTTAGAGGCTGATATGAAGGGTTAAGGTCGAGAGGGTAACTCTCTAAGTCTCAGAAATCAGGTATAGGATGAAGTGTAAACTGAGAAATAAAATGAGGTGGTGTCCTATTTATATAGTTCTGAACTTTACGTACGTTATCCTCAAATCCTTACATACATTATAGTCTTAACGTACATTATTTGACATCCTTTGCATACGTTAACGTCCGACAGTAGCTCACTGTCTCATTTCTGGTCTTCTCTTATATACGTTATCCAAAACCTTTACGTACGTAATAGTATGAACATAGCGCGTGTTATCACCCATATCTAACGTACGTTAAGCCTCGTTGACCTGATTTATTAAAAAGCCGTCCAGGTTCACGCGAGAAAAATCCAACATTATCTCCTCCTGGCTCCACATGCCGACCTAATCTGATCTGCCTTTGGCTGCTGCTTCCGTACATTATGCTTCAATTATAACATACGTTATTTGCAACTCTTAACGTACGTTATGCTCAACAGTTAGCGTACGTTATGACGTGCTAATTCATGCATGCATGCATTGGAAACTCAAGAACGTAGGAGTACGAATACGGGAAATCACACTTCGATTATTAATACCACATAATCAAATGTTTCATGTTTCGAATAGAAGTAAAATACACAATAATTATCCGGGTATCACATACGCTCCCTCTAAAAAGAAGTTTCGTCCCGAAATTTAAGACGAAAACAATTCTGGGTATCTCGACTTCATACTATCCTCACTCTCCCAAGTTGCTTCTTCGAATCCATGTCGAGACCACTGAACTTTAACCAAGGATATTGGTTTATTCCTCAATTGCTTGATTCGACTCTCGAGTATCTTGATTGGATTCTCTTCGAACGTGCCATCGTTATCCACCTCGATCTCACCAAAATCGATGACATGACTGGGATCTGGTACATATTTCCGTAATTGGGATACATAGAACACATTATGAACATGACTCGGCGATGGTGGTAAGGCAAACCTGTTCGCCAACTCCCCAACTCTTTCAAGAATCTCGAATGGTCCGATATATCTTAGACTCTGATTTTCTTGCCTCCCAAAATGAAAAATTCCTCGGGTAGGAGAAACTTTCAGAAGTATGTCATCCCCAATTCCAAATTCTAATGGGCGACGGCATACGCCTGCATAATATTTCTGCCGACTTTGGGCAGTCAACAACCTTTCACAAATCAGAGCTACCTTTTCTTGAGTTTGTACTATCAACTCTGGTTCGGTCCCAATTAAATCAGACGAATCGTCCCAACATAGGGGGTATCTGCATCTTCTTCCACACAATGCTTCAAAAGGTGCCATTCTAATGGAAGCATGCTGATAAGTGTCAGTTTTGTACATTTATACATGGTTTGTATCGATAAAATTCACCCATAATTGAGCTAGTCTACTCGTTTTTTGCTTTTAATTAATTAGTTTTTATTAATTTTATTTTTATCGGATGATGATCGGATTAAATAACTGATTTACTCAAGAAATAACATGTTTATCAAATATTCTCTTTGTTGAATTTTGATATATTCATGTTGTAGGGCTTTCAGAGACGAATTCGGCAGTCTTTCCGGATTCAAAATCAGAGTTATATATCAAAAGTTATCATCCGAAGAAGATTTGGGGCAAAAACGCAAAGTCTGAGAAATTCTGGGCTGAAAACGTAACTTTCAAAGCAACCAGTGAACAAATTTACGAAGCCAAGTTACGGCCGTAACTACAGAATGTTAGGGCCATAAGTCATCCAAGTTACGGCCGTAACTCCTTAATGTTACGGCCGTAACTCTTAACAGATTGTTATGATTTGTCTAATTTTTTTATACTTTTTGTGTATTATTGAGGGGATGGCTGGCATTGATCCGATCTATTGTAATAATGCTGGAGTTTTGGAGCTATTAGATGACTTTAGGTGTATAAATAGACCCCTTAGATCCTTCATCATTCATCTTATAATTTTCCATTTTTTGTAAACTTTTCTTTTTGTGTGAAGAACACACTTGTGTTCTTGAGTGATTTTTGTAAGTATGTTATAGCATATGTTGTTCAGAGAGTTTATTGCTTCTATCTTCTTTATCTACTAAGGGAGTTAGGATCAATTCTTTCTCTTGATTCAACTAATAATGACCACACAAGCTTGTAATATGTATAATAAACCTCCATGGGCTAAGTAACCTTTAGTTGGGATTATAAACAAGGTTAGTCATGTTATTTATGTTTGTATAAAAGATCTATTGTGAATTACTTATTATTGTGTGTGATTTTCATTGTTTTAACAATCTTTATTTATTTGACCAATAAATGACGATATTTATGGTCTTCATATGTTTCGAAAGAAAATATGTTTGATTAGATCAAATGATCTTCACTCTAAGTTGTTCTAGGGGATAGAAATATACCTCTAGTCCTTAGATGATTCTTTGAGTTATTTTCATAAATCCTAATGCTATGTATTGAAGCCAATCAACATAGAAATATACTGGATTGATTCAATATGTAAGGGGCGTTTTATAGTTCGAAAGAGAAACCGTCTTTTTAAGGAAAATCGAATCTACACAACATAATAAGTAAATTCATCTTATGATCTCTTATATATCCTCTATAAGTAATGACGAACTAAGTTTGTAATCCCAACTATTTCATTTTATCGTAAATCAATCTATTATTATTGCTATCTTTTTATTTCCTTAAAATATTAGAACTATTATTGCATTTACTTTGCAACTATTGAACCAAACTCTTTAATTGTGTGTTTCACTCATCTTAGTATCTATAAAAATAGACTAATAGTGTATAATTCAAATTATAACCAAACTTCCTTGTGGGATCGATAAACCGGACTCAAAAAGTCCACTTTACTACTTGATACGATATCGTGCACTTGCGATAGCTACACTAACAGCGTGTCAAGTTTTTGGCGCCGTTGCCGGGGAAGTATAAGTTATATTTGAAATCTTACATTGTAAACTATTTTTATAGGTACAACTTTCTCGACATTGTAACTTAGTACTCAATTGTGTTTGTCCGGTCAAGTGGCGGATAACGGTACTCTATGACTATTAAAGTCGGATTTTTAAGTTTCCCACAACAACTGATATGTGTAAATATTTCCTCCATTTATTTTCATTTTTTTTTATAATGGAAGAAACATTGTATAAAATTGAAAAAAGATTTCCCTTTCTAAGCAAAAATGCAATTTTAAAAATTTACAAGGCAAGGCTTGAAAGGATGAGGTTGCTTATGAATAAAAGCATAACTTTTGACATAAGATTCATAATTGAAGCCAAAGTAAGAATAGAGGGTGAATTCACAGAAACACCGACTAGATTTTTACCAGGGCTTGGAAAAAGTTCATATGCGAAGAAACGACGAGCAAAGATGATAGCCGTTTGTTATAAATGTGCTAGATGGAACTGTAATTTAAAATGTCGATCTTTAGAAATTCCATCTACAAACAGAGAAGATAAAATTCAGTTCATTAAGGATGGTCTGAATAAAGAGAATTTACATAATATCTAAATTTCTCTTGACACGCATCCTAGTGGACTCGTACATTACGGAATTCGATGTTTGTGGAATAAATTCCAACCAGAATATGAACAACGTCTTGGGAATCAGACGTTAAAAGACCCTGTTTGCCAATTTGTAAGAAAATTGGATGGGAATCTTCTCCTCGACTCTTAGAAGACGTTTAGGCCGTTTCTAAACATAAAATCAGAGGAAGATGTGAGCCACAATCACAACTACTGTACATACGCGTAAGTATCTTTTATTTTTGTCGTGTGGTGAGATTTTCTGAATAAAAAATGTGATACACGATAAATGCTTTCATTATTCTATTGAATAGTTGAAGCGCAATCAAACGCAATCACTAACTTGTTAAACAATTTTTACCTTCTTTTTATTCTATAAATAAACATTGTGCTTGATTCTTTCATTCATCCCTCAAACTTGCACTTTTCTCTGTTTCTCTCTAAAAAATTTCTTTTCAAAAATGGAGTCATCATCTTCAACAAAAAAGTTTAGCACAGTCTGCATTTTTGGTGGAGCTAGTTATGGAAAAGAGGCATGCTTTACTGAAGCAGCCCACAACTTGGGTCGTACCTTAGGAGAAAAATGCATTCATGTAGTTTACGGAGGAGGAAGTCTAGGACTAATGGGACGAGCCGTACGCCTATATGGAAGGAGTAAGAGTGTTGGGAATAATCCCAAAACCTCTGGCTGAAAGTAAAATCACCGGGTCAACTATTGGAGATGAGTTTAGATCTGTAAATATGCAAGATCGCATAACTCACATGATAAATAATTCTGGCGCCTTTATCACCCTTCCCGGTAGTTTTGGCACCCTTGAGGAACTTTTTCATGTGGTTACCAGAGCCCAGCTAAATGTTCATAAAAAACCAATAGGTCTGCATAATGTCAATGGTTTCTTTGATGGTTTACTATCTTTCATCGACTACTCTGCTGAAAAGGGTTTTATTTCCGAGGGTGCTAAACGAATCATAGTCGTTGCAACAACACCAGATGAACTAATCAAAAAACTCAATGAATTTGTTCCTCAACCAGATCCAGCTCTAGCTAAAATTGTTTGGATGGAAGATTTTACTGTGAGAAAACGAAAAGTGGATTCATTCCTCTCCCTTTGATAACCCATGTCGGACCTCTTGTATTTTTACTTTCTTTCGTGTGTAATAATCGTGCTAAATGGTGGCAGCTTAAGGAGTTTCTTCTTGATCTCTTGACGCGCATCTATTCGCGATTTATGTATTGTTATTTTATTGCTGTAATTTTTATTACGTGTTTTGCTTTTATAAAAACTTTGATGGCAGCGTAAGGCGACTCTTCGGACTTTCTTGATTCGCATCTTAAAAATTGTGTTATACTTACGAGTATATTTTATTTTCTTTTGTTGTGTGCCTCGTATATTTATTCTCTTGCAGATTCTAAAAGGCGTTAGCTCAGACATCAACTTGCTTAACAGGGAGTATTCTGCTTTTCTGCATTGATTTTTATTTTATTTTATTTTTTATTTTTAAACTGAGGACAGTTTTATTTTCAAGTTTGGGGGTGGTTTGTTTAATTATTTTGGTGTGTTGGAATTTTGGTGTGTTTTGATTGATTTAGTTATTTGCCCTAATTTTTTTTATTATATATATATATATAGTATTTTGATTTATGAGATTTCTAGATCTGGCCATAACACCAATAAATTAGCTATATATAAATTTCTAAAATCGTTTTAACCGGTAAAAAAAATTGTATATTCCAAAATTTTTTGAGCCTTAATCTCTCTTTCTAAGTCTTGTAATTATCATATAAAATCGAGTCATTCGTTACCTTGAGAAAAGAAGAATCAATCGGTTGATGAAAAATAGAACTGAAATTTACTTAATTTGTGGAGTTTTTGATTTTTCATGCTTAAAGTAAGAAATGATTTTATGCAAAAATTCTATTCCCTAAAAAAAGGAGTCACTGGTGAAAAGAGCTACACGTTAGCAAATAACGGTGTGAAAGCTATCACCTAAAAAAAATGACGAAAAGGAGAAGTGTTGAGCAGCAACAGCTGCCTAATTTTGGAGGTCTTAAGTTTTGCGAAAAATAAAGAACTAACCATTGTTGGTGCGTAGCTGCCGTCTCAGAAAAATTGGTGAAAAGAGCTACACGTTAGCAAATAACGGTGTGAAAGCTATCACCTTTTAAAAAAAATGAGATAGAAATTGTGTTAGTGAAAAGAGCTACACGTTAGCAAATAACGGTGTGAAAGCTATCACTAAAAGGGATGTAGTTTATGAGCAGATTTGAATTAATTAGCGGCTGAATTTCAATACACTCAATTTTGTGAAAATTACAATATTTGATGACGCCAATAAAATTTTTCTTCATATTGAGTCGAAAAATAAACGAGTAGTCGAGAGCAACCATTAAAGGGAGTCGTGTGTATCACGAGTGGGAAAGAAATAATCAACCTTTTGGGGGGAAAACCTTGAATTTGGAATTTTAACTTCAAAATCATTAGTAGATTTATTTTGAATCTTGATTCATTTCTATCTACTGTATAAAGATGGTTGTTGTCTATTAATGATATTTTGATCTCCTTTTCTCTTTTTATATTTTAATTTATGTGTGTATTAATTTTTCTTATTTTTATTTTTGGAGCATGAATAATAAAGAGTCTTGCTCGGGACTAGCAAGAATTCAAGTTTGGGGGTGTGATAAGTGTCAGTTTTGTATACTTATCCATGGTTTGTATCGATAAAATTCACCCATAATTGAGCTAGTCTACTCGTTTTTTGCTTTTAATTAATTAGTTTTTAATAATTTTATTTTTATCGGATGATGATCGGATTAAATAACTGATTTACTCAAGAAATAACATGTTTATTAAATATTCTCTTTGTTGAATTTTTATATATTCATGTTGTAGGGATTTCCGAGACGAATTCGGCAGTCTTTCTGGATTCAAAATTAGAGTTATATATCAAAAGTTATCATCCGAAGAAGATTTGGGGCAAAAACGCAAAGTCTGAGAAATTCTGGGCTGAAAACGTAACTTTCAAAGCAACCAGTGAACAAATTTACGAAGCCAAGTTACGGCCGTAACTACAGAATGTTACGGCCGTAAGTCATCCAAGTTACGGCCGTAACTCTTGACAGATTGTTATGATTTGTCTAATTTTTTTATACTTTTTGTGTATTATTGTGGGGATGGCTGGCATTGATCCGATCTATTGTAATAATGCTGGAGTTTTGGAGCTATTAGATGACTTTAGGTGTATAAATAGACCCCTTAGATCATTCATCATTCATGATTCATCTTATAATTTTCTATTTTTTGTAAACTTTTCTTTTTGTGTGAAGAACACACTTGTGTTCTTGAGTGATTTTTGTAAGTGTGGTATAGCATATGTTGTTCAGAGTGTTTATTGCTTCTATCTCCTTTATCTACTAAGGGAGTTAGGATCAATTCTTTCTCTTGATTCAACTAATAATGACCACACAAGCTTGTAATATGTATAATAAACCTTCATGGGCTAAGTAACCTTTAGTTGGGATTATAAACAAGGTTAGTCATGTTATTTATGTTTGTATAAAAGATCTATTGTGAATTACTTATTATTGTGTGTGATTTTCATTGTTTTAACAATCTTTATTTATTTGGCCAATAAATGACGATATTTATGGTCTTCATATGTTTCGAAAGAAAATATGTTTGATTAGATCAAATGATCTTCACTCTAAGTTGTTCTAGGGGATAGAAATATACCTCTAGTCCTTAGATGATTCTTTGAGTTATTTTCATAAATCCTAATGCTATGTATTGAAGCCAATCAACATAGAAATATAGTGGATTGATTCAATATGTAAGGGCGTTTATAGTTCGAAAGAGAAACCGTCTTTTTAAGGAAAATCGAATCTACACAACATAATAAGTAAATTCATCTTATGATCTCCTATACATCTTCTATAACTAATGACGAACTAAGTTTGTAATCCCAACTATTTCATTTTATCGTAAATCAATCTATTATTATTGCTATCTTTTTATTTCCTTAAAATATTAGAACTATTATTGCATTTACTTTGCAACTATTGAACCAAACTCTTTAATTGTGTGTTTCACTCATCTTAGTATCTATAAAAATAGACTAATAGTGTATAATTCAAATTATAACCAAACTTCCTTGTGGGATCGATAAACCGGACTCAAAAAGTCCACTTTACTACTTGATACGATATCGTGCACTTGCGATAGCTACACTAACAACGTGTCACATGCCAGATATTATTGTAGGTGAATTCAATCAACGGTAGATGAATTTACCAATCTGTCGACCAATATCAAGCACAAGCTCTCAACATATCTTCTACTGTCTGAATAGTCCCCTCGGACTGTCCGTCAGTCTGAGGATGATAATCTATGTTAAAGTTCAGCTTGGTTACCAAGGCTCTATGAACCGCTTTCCAAAAATGTGACACGAAGCGACCATCTCGATCTGAAATAATGGTCTTCGGTGTACCATGCAATCGGATTAACTCCGCAATAAACACTCGTGCCAACCTCTCTGGTCCCCAAGTATCCTTGATGCCCAGGAAATGAGCCGAGTTGGTTAGACGATCAACTATCATCCAAATCATATTCATCCCTATTCTGGTCTTTGGCATATTAGTGATAAAGTCCATCGATATATCTTCCCACTTCCATTTAGGAATCGGAAGTGGCTTCAACATTCCCGCAGGTCGCTGATGTTCAATCTTAGACTGTTGGCAAGTTAAACACTTCGAGACGTATTCCGCTACGTCCTTCTTCATATTTCCCCACCAGAAATTTTGCTTTAGATCCTTAAACATCTTACTGGTGCCCGAGTGAATCGAATAGGGTGCACTGTGAGCTTACTTCATGATTTTCTGCTTCAAAACATCATCATCGGGGATGCAAAGTCGACTATGGAATCTCAAGACTCCATCATCATATATTATGAATCCTGGGGCCTTTCCCTTGTCCACTTCATCACGTAATCGAATCATGAGTGGGTCATTTAATTGTTTAGATTTGATTTCATCGATCAATGATGAAGTTAATTCCATCACACATAATTGCCCTTGAATGCCTTGTAACCATACTTCAATTCCTTCACGAATCAACTCTCATTAAATGCTGGACTGGGACGTAAGCGTTTCCAACATTCGGATAGAAATAGGTTTGCGGCTTAGTGCATCATCTACCATGTTAGCTTTGCATGGGTGATAAAGAATTTCTAAGTCATAATCTTTAATCAATTCCAGCCATCTCCCCTGTCTCATGTTTAATTCCTTCTGACTGAAAATATATTTGAGACTCGTATGATCTGTGAAGATCTGACAGTGAGTCCCATACAAATAATGTCGCCAGATTTTCAGAGCAAAGACAATGGCTGTTAATTCTAAATCATGTGTCGGGTAGTTAACCTCATACGGTTTCAACTTTCGAGAAGCATAGGTAATCACCCTATCCTTCTGCATCAACACGCAACCCAGACCCTGATTTGAAGCATCGCTGTAAACTACGAACCCTTCAGTTTCATCTGGTAGTGCTAATATTGGCGTCGTTGTCAGTATCCTGTTGAGTTCATCAAAACTAATCTGGCATTTCTCATTCCACATGAATTTCATATTCTTCTGTAGCAACTGAGTAAGCAGACGAGCGATTTTGGAAAATCCTTCCACAAAACAACGATAATACCCAGCAAGTCCTAAGAAACTTTGGACTTCCTTCACATTCTGAGGAGAATCCCACACCAAGATTGTCTCAACTTTCTTCGGGTCTACTTGAAATTCGTCGACTGATATCATGTGCCCAAGGAACATTACTTCCTTAAGCCAGAACTCACATTTGGAAAGTTTTGCATAAAGTTGTTCATTTCTCAAAATCTTCAAAACAATATGCAAATGTTCTGCATGATCTTCTGAATTCTTTGAATAAATCAAGATGTAGTCAGTGAAAACGACCACGAATTTATCCAAATATTTTAAGAATACTCGATTCATCAATTGCATAAACACAGCAGGAGCATTAGTAAGACCAAATGACATTACTATAAACTCATAGTGCCCATACCGAGATCTGAATGCGGACTTCGTGTAACACCCCAAACTAGGCGGATATTACAGTGCCGTGGACCCCCGACTGGGACCCACCAGGCTAATGAAAATGAATGAATTACACAGGGCGAATGTAGTACCGAACCACATTACAACATTAATTACTCCGATGAGGAGTTTCATACAACACACCCAGGGTAATACTGAATACAAGTATATTTTATATGGAGATAAAATATACAACAATGAGTGAAATGAATATTCAAACGGAATGTCTGCAGCGGAATAAATGAAGGAAACATAATTGACTGAAAAGACTGGGCCCCCCTACTAGTATCACTGGGACTCCTCGCCGTCACCGTGCTCCCCCCGTGCTTTAGCCTTGCCATGACACAGCAGTATCCCCAACGAAATCGATTACAGAACAACAATCCTCAAGAGTTGAAAATACACAATCATGAGTTATCCACAGTTATACAATATCCTGTCGAAACATACGCAATCAAACATGCTATATGAATCAACTAATGATACGGCTCAAAGGAATGGCGCCACACTACGTCCGGGATGGAAATGTGTCCGTGCACAAGCCACCAACGAGTATCGATCGAATACACGTGTGGTCTTGTACCTAATTAGTCTCATGAAGCCATCAACTCGTGTGCACAGTCCAATGTGAGGACACCAACCAACACACGACTATAATGTGCCCGACATGAAAATCCTACACATACCAACCGGCACGCCAGTATGACCCGGAATGCCACAATATGACAAAAGTGACAACGAAAATGAATAGTGACTCACCAAGATTAAATGATGGTGAAATGAATGACAGCTTAATGAAATAATTGGAAACGTCGTTCCTTATGACTGAGGCGATTAATTGACAATGACAAGTTTTGATACGGTTAATACAATGATGAATGAGTTACGATTATGAATGAACAACATCAAAAGGAATGAATAACCTTTTAACTGAGTAAGAATTAACTTACTCAATACCGATGAAGAATGTCCGTCCACGAACAACGTCCTAAGTGAAATACCGGTCGCTCGAACAACCTTGAATAACAATAATTACCAACAATCGTTCAATACACGTATCAAGCAACTAAACACGACTAACCGAAAGGTCGAAAACAACGATAATCAAATTCATAGGGGCATTCCAACGAATACGTAACCAACCACACGACTTCGAAAACATCCAATCCCAAATATATCGAAACCAACACCAAAATGAGTATATCGAACTAACAAAACACTTCAATGATATCAATAATCCATTAGGAATCCACAATTCGAGATTACAACTACATTAATCGGAAAATCCCCAAATAACCGAAGTCAACCCCAAGGGTTCTTGAAATAATTCCGAAAATAACCATTAAATCTGTAAGAATATACTTATCCAAGGTAGATAATCCATATCTAACATATTCCAATGATAATCCAAGCTTACACGAAGAAATCGGAAGAAAAAACCCAAAAATCCGAAATTCTAGATCCAAGAGATTAATACCTTTGATTCGATGTTAAGAAGATGATGAAGTGATGATAATCCAACTCAAAGACTTGAAGATGATGATAGATGATAGAAGCTCGAAGAGAACTCTCCAAAATGCCCAAAATCGCCCGAAACCGATGAGGGAATGAGAAAGGATGATAAAATGACGAACTCAGGCTAACTGTCCAATATATAGCCATTCCAGGTTAGCGTGCGCTAGCCCTTGTGCGTAGCGTGCGCTAACGGGTAATTTGGGTAGTCCGGTACCTTTGTCCGAACACGGTAGCGCGCGCTACGTACCCTTTTGTAGCGTGCGCTACGGTCATGCCATTAGCGTGCGTTAATACCCATTGTTAGCGTGCGCTAACGAATTATGTGATGCCCAGTACGGGAATCCAGAAACCTTCTGTCCTCTGATCTGATCTCGATAGCGTGCGCTACAACCAACGATTAACGTGCGCTATAATATCGATTGCGTACGCTAAATATCACTCATAGCGTGCGCTATGAATTAATCCAGTGCAGTCCAGTAGCCACTGGACTCAACCTGATCCGTCCCTAGCGCGCGCTACTCCACATATTTAGCGTGCGCTACTACAACCCGCTAGCGCGCGCTACTTACCACTCGTAGCGTGCGCTACAAATGCTCACTGCGGATCCGGTACATACGGGCGCAACTGTAACATTAGCGTGCGCTAATGCTGAGTGGTAGCGTGCGCTACCTGTACTCAATTAGCGTACGCTAAAAAGAATTTGTAGCGTGCGCTACTCCTCACGCACAGCCCACAACGAAAATGACAACGATGATAAACACGGCACGAAACTCTAATTAGATTAGTGACGAATGACGATTGATACACGATACAATTACTCTGAATGATGAATACCATGATTGAATATGAGTGACAAATGATCAATAATGAGTGAAATTACTGAGTATCAATTACTGAATGATAAATACTGAATGATAATTACTGAATTACAACCGGGTATTACACTTCGGTATATCATATTCCTTAATCCTCAACTGATGGTATCCTGATCTCAAATAGATCTTCGAGAATATCGTCTCTCCCTGCAATTGATCAAACAAATCATCAATCCGAGGCAATGGGTATTTATTCTTGATCGTCACCTTGTTTAGCTCCCTGTAATCTATACTCAATCGGAGTGATCTGTCTTTCTTTCGAACAAACAGAACAGGTGCACCCCAAGGAGAAACACTAGGTTGAATGTAACCCGTCTGCAACAATTCTTCAAGGTGTTTCTTTAATTCATACATCTTTGTTGGCGCCATACGGTATGGTGCTCTGGAAATAGGTGCGGCTCCTAATTCTAATTCAATATTAAATTCCACGGCTCTATAGGGAGGTAATCCAAGTAGTTCGTCAGGGAATACATCTGAGAATTCATTCACAACTGGAATAGATGAGAGCTTTACTCCTTCTTCCTTCTTCATGGCATAACACCAAAACCCGGCACAACCCTGTTTCAGCCATTTAATCATTTTTATGGCTTTGATCACTTTCCCTGATCTTTCTGGTCTCCATCCTTCAAATAAATGTTAAGATCCGTCATCATCAATAATCGAGATAACTCTCTTCCGATAATTCAAAATAGCCCCATAACGATTGAGCCAATCGTCTCCAATAATTAAATCATCACCATTGATATCGACCACAATAAGATTTGATTGCCAATTCCTCCCTCCTATCGACACAGGAAAATTTCTAGCTTCTAGATTTCCCACAATTCTCTTTCCACTCGACAGACTCACAACATAAGGTTCACAATCATGCAAACACGAGATTTTCAAATGATTAACACAGTTCAGTGAAATGAAAGAATGTGTAGCTCCTGAAGCGAATAAGACACTAACTGGTTGCAGAAGAATCTGAATCGTACCTGATGCAATAGCAGTGTTATGATCATCTGACCTCCTCATCTCATACAGGTGTGGAGGAACAGACCCATCACTGGATACTTCTCTTTTTCCAAGATTCTGCTATTGTAGACCACTCTGCTGTGTCAGGTTCACACTCGTCTCTTTCGGAACTTGCACTAAAGTACGAGCTCCAAACGATCTAATCACATTCCCGCAAAATGTCGCACGATGCCCTTCTTGCCCACATTCAAAACAGGTCACAGAAGGAGTGGAACAATCATGCCGAACATGCCCTGGTCGTCTACAGTTATAACACTCTTCACTGCGTCTGTAACCGTCGATGCCGTTCTGAACTTCTTTTCGCCTCGGGATGGATACGGAGGCCTATTGGATGAATGGAATGAGGATTGGCCCTTGCGGGGCCCACTACTCTTGCTCTCAGTAAAGTTTCCAGACACTCTCTGTTTCTTCAATTCCGCAAATTTTTCCACTTCTGTCTCTTTCATCTCATAAGCTAGGGCTTTATCCTGATATTGTCGGGGAGTAGTACATTCTAATCCCGACATATAACGTTGGATCTCCGGCTTCGTCCTTATGTCGAAGTGAAAAATCTTTTCTGCCTCGGTTCTGACCAGATGTCGTACAAAGGTCAGTTGGTGATTAAAAGTCTTAATCATATCTATCACAGATGCCTCCAGATTTTGTGGTGAGAAAAACTCTCGGACTCTAGCCTCTTTAACTGAATGAGGACAATATTGTGCTTCCATCATTAATTAGAATTATGTCCAGTCAGCGTTATGATCCTCCTGTCGAATGGCTTTCCACCAGTCGAAAGCTTCTCCAGTTAGAAAATACTGAACGATCGGAACTTTTCGGTCATTGGGACAATTAATTCCCGCAAATACCTTCTCCAGTTCTTTCAGTCAGTGGTCCCATGTAGGCATCTCTGAAGAACTGTCAAATTTTGGTGGGTGTAATTTGACCACTTCTGAAAGCCACTTGTTCCCTTGATTTACTTTGTCACGCTGTTGGCCCATCGTCATTTGCATGCGGTCAACCACCTGAGCAAATTGGGTCATCTAAGTGACCACTTGCTGGAGTACTTCAGGCATGTTAGGATTAGCATCTGCCTCCTCAGTTCGTGCTCGGTCATTATTAACTGATTCCTGTTGTTCGCCAGAACTGAAATCAGCTTGATTGGACAATGAATCCGGGACAGACGATGAATCTTCTTGCCTAGCATTTCCACGTCCGCGTTCACGACCGCGTCCGCATCCACGTCCTCCTCTCAACATACTGTAAACACAAATACTCAATACCCAGAGCAAAATCTCCTAAAATTTTGTTAATATCCACAAAATGCGCACAAAAGTAAAATGATAGTATCTGAGATTAGGAAACTTACAACCACGGTTCACATGATGATGCTGGCTATACAGTGATGTCATGAGCGAGTGACAAATCAAACGACATAAACAGACCCAACTAAACCCAACTACCAAGATATCCGTAAATCCTAGCTCTGATACCATATTCTTTAACACCCCGAGATATTCGGAATAATTACAGCGCCGTAAACCCTTTATATAAGGATTTACGAGGCTAAATTAAAAGAAATACTGATCAATATGAATAATACCACCAATAGTTGTGTAATTTAGTAACCGGTTTAATCATTCAAATAACCCATTTATTACAAAATTCTCAAATCACCATAAAGAACACACGTACTCGAATACTTAACACAAAACCATAATTTCAAAACAATTAGATGGATAACATCATTGTGCACCTTCGTCATCATGCCGACACTGTGGTTGCTTCCCCGCTCCTCGGCTACCTGAACATTAAACAAATATCCACCCCCGCAGGGGTTAGCAAAACGATGCTAGTACAAGTACCAAAATTATACAAAATCAGATATGCAACAACAATGCATAGCAAAAACACAAAACACGGACTTCCACTACCGGAATCCAACGATGCGCATCCACATGATTCCATTAACACAACATAAGGTAATCCAATGATCCAGCTCCCTCAGTATAGATCCAAAGATGATCCCATCGGACCAACACGAGGTGGAAAACCCGTCCAATGATCCAATGCCCTCAGCATAGATCCCAAGATGATCCCGTCGGACCAACACGAGGTGGAAAACTGATCCATCGCCCTCAGCATAGATCACACGATCCCATCGGATCAATACAACATATATAATACAACTATGCATACACATATGCAAATCAATATGTTCATCAACCTGAACAATATATGAATCAATAACATGAACGACATTATGACAAATCAACTTGGATGATCTCATGTTCAACAACATGAATGAAAATGTGCATAATCAAAATCATCAACATTAAACCAAAATCAAATTCAGATACTTGCCTCAGAAATGACGACAAGGATCGATAGTTCCAATAACCTTCACCTCGGTCGAAGAACTCTCACTCGATCACTTCACAATATCCGAACCTTAATTATACAATAACACTAATATAATTAAAGGTTCCGGATAATTGCTTCTACACATTATACGACCATGAAAAGGTATAATCTATCCGATTACGATAAACATACTAATCTGCCCCAATCCCTACTGGTTGATTCAGAAGAAGATACATTTACATGATAGATTGGAATACACGCACTCCAAACACCTGTTTTCTATCAAAAACAATTACTGAGAATAGATGGCTATGGCAAAAAATATTATGTCACCTGAATTTCAAAGCCATCAACAAAATCAGCTCTCAAAAGTTGGTGAGAGGACTTCCAGAAGAAATATTCAAAAAGAAGCCCTCTGTGATGCATGTCAGAAGGGAAAGCAAACCAAAGCAACTTTCAAATCAGTTCAGCCTACCACTCTCACCACCAGAATTCTGGATCTACTTCATATGGATCTCTTTGGCCCCATCAAGCCAAGGACATTGAGTGGAAGGAAGTCTGCTTCCAGTGAGGTATAGAAGTGATTCAATTAGTCCTCTGTAGTGGGTTGGATCCATTGAAATGCCTCCGTCATTTGCATCAATGTGTAGAGATGTGCTCATAGGTACTCTTAGTGGTTTGGCTGTCTCCATGCCAAATCTTTTGATTAGTTCCCTTGTAAACTGTGCTTGGCTGAGGAATATTCCAGTGTCAACTTGTTTGACTTGCAAGCCAAGAAAGAAGTTCAATTTTCCCATCATACTCATCTCAAATTATCCTTGCATGAGATTTGAGAACTTCTCACATAGCTCAGGGTTGGTTGAGCCAAATATAATATTATCCACATATATTTGAACCGGTAATATGTAGTCTTCATGTTCAATTTTGAAGAGAGTTTTTTCCACCTTTCCTTTGCAAAATCCATTTTTCTCAAGAAAAACAGATAGGGTTTCATACTAGGCTCTTGGTGCCTGCTTGAGTCTATATAGAACTTTTAGAAGCTTGTATACTTTGTCTCCTTTGACAAATACAGGGGTTGCTCAACATATCTTCTTTTTCTAGTACTCCATTGAGAAATGCACTTTTCAAGTCCATTTGGTAGACTTCAAAATCTTTGACTGATGCATATGCAAGGAATAGTCTGATTGCTTCTAGTCTTGCTACTGGTGCATATGTTTCATCAAAATCTATTCCTTCACATTGAGAATATCCTTTTGCAACTAATCTGGCTTTATTCCTAACAACAGCTCCATCTTCATCACATTTTTTTTGTACACCCATTTGGTGCCTATGACTTTCTTGTGATCTGGTCTGTCTGTTAGTTCCCAGACATTGTTTATTTCCATTTGGTTTAGCTCCTCTTGCATTGCAATCACCCATGTGTAGTCATGCAGGGCTTGATCTGTTGTTTAGGGCTCCATTTGAGACATGAAGCAAGAGAATATTGTCATTCCTACTGGTTCTGTGGATTTTCTGGTTTTGACTCCATCAGTTAGGTTTTCAATAATATGTTGGATGGGGTGATCTTTGAGCTATTTGGGGGTATCATCTTCAAGGTTTGTTCTCCTTATTGAGTTGCTTGGAGGAACTGCATCTAGTTCTGCATCAGCTTGGTTTTGGCTGTCTTGAGATGCATCTGGTTCAGCTGCGGTTTTGTCAACTACAGTTGGGGATCCTATCTGATCTGCAGTTGGCTCTTCCTCAGGTGTGGTTGGTTCAGCTGTGGTTGGATCAGCTTCGATTTGAGATCATGTCTGATCTGCAATTGGATCTTCATCAGCTGTATCCATCATTCCTGTGTCATTGATGATAATTTCTTCCAGGGAGACGAATTTGAGCTTTTTCTCAATTGATTCCACCTGTTTACTGTACTCAACAGTAGATTCATCAAACACAACATGGGGTGTTTCTTCCACAACTAATGTTCTTTTGTTAAATAATCTGTATGTGTTGCTTATTTGTGAGTATCCCATAAAGAGACCATCATCAGTTTTAGCATCAAAGGCATTCAGTTGGGTTTTACCATTGTTGTGGATGAAACATTTAAACCAAAAATATGAAAGTATGCAACAGTTGGTGTTCTTCCATTCCAAACCTCATGGGAGTTTTTTTGTGTCTCTTTACTATCATACTCCTCTTCTGAGTATGGCATCTTTGTGTTGGACTTGACCCGAACCTTTTTGGCGAGTCGGCTTGAATCATTGACCTGTCTGCTTCCTTCAGGGTTCTATTTCTTCTTTCAGCTAGACCATTTTGCTGTGGTGTTCTTGCGGCAGAGACTTCATGCCGGACCATTCTGATCACTGTATTCAGTGATTGCTTTGTTGAGAAATTCTCCATCTCTGTCTGATGTGATCTTTATGATGGAGAGGGATTTCTCATTCTGAATTTTCCTCAGCAGCTCTGGTAGCTTGGTTAAGGTTTCACTCTTTTTATAGAGGAAAACACAACCCATGTATATCTGGAGTAGTCATCCTCTACTACTAAGGCATGCTAGACATTTCATATGCAGTAGGAGTGTGTGCAAGATTCCAGTCCAAGCCAAAACAGTCTCAACATGAAGTATCTAAAAGGATAATCAGATAACTTAAGTCTACAATCAATGTTGGACTATGGTATCCAAAAGATGACAACTTTAAACTATTAGAATATTCAGATGCTGACTTTGCAGGATGCAAGACTGACAGGAAAACCAGCAGTGGAATGTGTCAATTCCTTGGAACCAGACTTATATCATGGTTCAGTAAGAAGCAAGTATCTAACTCAATATCCATAACTGAGTCAGAATACTTAGTTGTAGGTAGCTGTTGTGCCTAGATTCTATGGATCAGACAACAACTAAGGGACTACAACATCATAGCAAATGAAGTTCCTATATAGTGTGACAATAATAGCGGAATTGCTCTAACCAACAATCCAGTCCTACACTTAAGAACAAAGCACATAGATGTCAAACATCACTTCATCAGAGATCATGTGTTTAACAAAAGAGTAAGAGTGGAAAGCGTCAGCACAGAGTATCAAATTGCTGACATATTCACTAAGCCTTTACCAGAAGAAAGATTTCTGGAACTCAACAGGGATCTTGGATTACTAGATTGGGAATCTAGTACTTAGCTGAAAATCAGATGAGAAAAAGTCATCTGATCTGAATCAGACCAGAAAAGCTACCTGATGAGAACCAGATAAAAGAAGACACCTGATCAGAACCAAACAAGGAAAGTGAGCTGATATCAATCACAGGCGACATACATCACCTGATGCAGAAGCAGATAAGGACAGACGAAGAAAAGCTAGTTGATCAGAAGCACAGACAAGAAATATCCCGTAATCAGAGCAGATAAGGAATTGAAATCACAGATGCATAAGAAGTCAAAAAGTCAATCATCTAAGTTTTCCTGTTCTTTAAATATTCATTTTTATTATACATGTTTAAATTCACACGATCACACGACCTCCACGTCTACATCACGAGGTCCAATCAGTCACACTAACCGCCACTGATTTAATTAATTATTAAATTCAAATCCGAATTTTCGAGTGACTACTTAAGACGATCGAAATCATTTCACAAAACTTTATCGTCTTCAAGCTCCAGAACCCTAAAAAGCAAAACCCTAATTTTTCGAAGCAGAAAAATCCTAGAACTTCAATACACTAAAATCCAAAAAATCTTTTTGCAGAAATGGATGCTAACACCTATTTCAAAGGCATGCATCTCAAAATGGTCAAAGAACAGATCATTTTCAGCATTGTCGTAGACTTTGAAGGTCTACTGGAGTCGAATAACACTGAGTAGATGGCACACCTGATATCAACGATGAAGAAGAATGGGATTTATCACTTTCTGGATAATAGTCCCACCCAACTCTTCAAGGAAGCCATCATCTGCTTCTTAAAGGACGCAGGCTACACAATTCAGGATTGAAAGTTCAATCTTTGGCGAACCAATCACTATCACCAAACAAACTATCGCCGACGCCTTTAAAATGGAGAACAGGGGCATAGCTGTCGAGACCCTAAAACAAAATCCAATTGACATTTAGTACAAGATCAATTACCAGAGCAGTCAATGAATGTCAACCTCACTGCCAAGAAGGGAGATCTCAGGAGAGAGTACAAGTATATTCTGTACATAACTAATAAAATAGTCATGGGGATGACCGGAAGCTTTGATTGATTATCATCATCAAATTATATTGTTATGGGGGCCTTGACTCAACAACAGAGGATTAACTGGCCTGATTACATTTACAAGCAGTTAGTCCGAGAGGTGAACATGGTGAATTGGGATTCAGAGAATAACAAGTTTGTACAGATGCTAACTTATGGAACACAAGTTAGTTGGATTCTCGAATTCCTCGGGAAGGCAAATGGCAAAGCAGATCATTTTCATGCCAGCAAGAGACTTGATCACTAGACCAAGATGCATTGAAGAAACTTGGAGACAAGAAGCTAAAAGCAGCTGAGATAATTGAGAAGATGAGAAGTGGAACATCTTCTTACAGAGGACCTATAGACTCAGATGAGGTCCAGTCTGACGCAGCTGCCAAAACCCACCTGAGAAAACTGCAGAGGCGATGACGTCAATTCCAACTACATGTGAGATTTTGGAAAAGTCATCTGCACTTGAAGTAGCACCTACAGATGACTCTGACAGTTACAACCTTCCTCTTTCCAAGCTGTTGAAGGAAAAGTCACCTGAACCTTCCTCTACCCCCAAGAATCTCAAGGAATTGATGGTTCAGACCCCAGAAGAAGAAATGTAGATTGTAGTTTCAGCTGCTCCTGCACCAACTGTGGAACAGCCAGATCAGTCCACAGAGCCGGTGACAGAAGTGATTCCTCTCTTAACTCTCCCAACCATAACAGAGGAAAAATAGGTAGAAGAGACTATTGAAGTGCTAGAAGCAGATTACTCTTTCAACCTCAGGGAGAACAACCCCCAGAATCTTACCAAAGCCTAATTACAGTTGGTAAGACAACAGGTTCTGAAATTTTCATTTATCAATATCTATGAAGAGTGGATGGAATTGAAGACCCTTAGCTTCTCTCAGCTACACTAGAACAAAAAGTGGATTTGGCTACACCAAAAAAGTGTGACGATATACATATAGTCACACATGCATTTTTGAATGTGTGTGACAAAAGGTCGCACGACCGTAGGGTGTTTATGGTCACATTTTTTGAGTTAGTGTCCGTATCCATTAAAACCCAGTGACCAAAAGTGTTAATAAGTGTGACCGTAAACACTGTACAAGCACACAAAGCATGTTTTTTTATATATTTAGTCATATGCAATTTAAAACAAAGTAGCCAAAAGTGTTAATAAGTTTGACCATATGCTGTTTAAAGTGAAGAAATGTGTATTTTGTGTGACTATTGTTCATCAATGGCCACTTGAATTTTTTATGTTTGTGTGGCCTTTTGTAATATTTAGTTACACAAATCACGTTTGTTTTGGATATTTAGTCACATACAATTTAGCAAAAAGTGGCCAAAAGTGTTAATAAGTATGACCTTATGCTGTTTAAAGTGAAGAAATGTGTAGTTTGTGTGACTATTGTTCATCCAATGGCCACTTGAAATTTATGTTTGTGTAGCCTTTTGTAATATTTAGTCACACAAAGCATGTTTGTTTTGGGTATTTAGTCACATACTGTAATATCCGCAATTTTCGATTTTCGGTAAATTTCTTTTTTGGCCGGATTCCGTTTTGACGACTCACTCATGACCATTTCGTCATTTCTAGAATGATTAATTCTGCACTTTTTGACATCCGAGTTCGTTTCGGTGTCGTTTTGTTGAGTTCCGTGCTTTTTAACGACGTTTCCGCACTTGAGTTCGACTTTGATAGATCACCATTAATTTTTGGTAACTCCAAAAATTCTAAATCTTTGCAATATTATAGAGCATCGAATTAGCTTTCCAATGGTTCAAACGGTGAGTCAATCGGAGTCCGGACGAGAGAGTTATGGTCGTTTTAGCTCACCCGCTTTTTTTTTTCAGTTGTTGGCCGATCACTGCCGACCGAACTCGGCCGTGTCGTCCGACACGGCCCGTGCCGTACTCGTCCGGGAATGCCGAAGTCTCTGCCTCAGGACCCGACCGTGTCGTCTGGCACGGCCGAGTCGAACTCTTCCGGATAAGCCGTAACCGACGCCCACACGCCCGACCGTGTTCCGGGACACGGCCGAGTCATGCCAGTCAGCCGCTTGGACGGGTCACTATCGGAAGGCCCCTCCGCGCCGCGACCGTGTCTAGCGGGACACGGTCGAGTCCTCGCTGCTACCAGCGCCACGACCGTGTCAGGCGGACACGGTCGAGTCTGTCAGACGAGTCAACCCCTATAAATTCGTTTTTTGAGCATTTCAGCTCATTTCTTTCCCTTTCTTCACCTACAACCGAGAGAGAGAGAGCTTGAGGGAGGGTTTTTCCTTCACAAATCATTTGAGTGTTTGATTTTCTTCATCCTCCTTCGATCGTGTAGCTCGGATTGTGGATCTAGCACGTGTTCTTCGGATTATAGGGCTTGAATCTTCAAGAGGTAAGAACTCCTTCAACTCTAGTATGATTTTGGGGAGGGTTTGGTGGTGATCTTGTGTTTTAATTCGAATTAACCGATGTCGTTATTAGATTTTGATAGTATTCACGCGACCCATGGTTTTCTTGTTTTTGATTGGGATGAAATCCCATTGTTATACCATTGACCGATTTCATTTCCTTATGCACTCTTGGTGTCCGATGAATTGTTCCAACGGGTAGAATTAGGATTCATTCTTACCTTTCCGCATTATTGAGACTTGTTGTATACCGTTGTTGTGTTAGGAGCGGATTTGGGAGGATTGTTCGGACCAAAATCTATTCCTTCGTTGTTTCCCTTGTTTCATCGTGTTCGAGGCAAGTATCTTATTATACGACTTGTATCTTGTGAATAGTAATTACGTATGATATGTATAACGATTTTGCATGCCTCCGTAAATATGTTCTGTTTGAGTTGGTTGTGTTTTCCGAAATTTGAAGGCTTTGTGATAATAGTGATATATTGGTATACGTGTTAGGCGTTGTGCCATTTGTGCAGGATTGCGATGTACATATGAGATGGTTGTACACGTGTTTGTTCAATGTATTGTGTACCGAATGTGTGTTGTGTTGGTTAAGAGTCGTTGTGATGATCATGATGTTTGTGTTGTTTTGGTTTACATGCTTGATTGTACATTTCGGCGTAATGTGGAATGACTTGACATTTAATGATTATGAATTGTGTCGAGTCGATGTGTGTGTGATCCAGGTAGGGTCTGACGAGGCCTCTGGAGTTCGGTACATGATGTGTACGAACAAAGTGTGTGAACCAGGTAGGGTCTGACGAGGCCTCTGGAGTCCGGTACATGACGTGTACGGACAAGGTGTGTGATCCAGGTAGGGTCTGACGAGGCCTCTGGAGTTCGGTACATGATGTGTACGAACGATGTTGTGACCGGGTAGGGTCCGTTGAGGCCTCCGGAGTTCGGTACATGATGTGTACGAACAGTGTGTGTGGTTCGGGTAAGGTCCGTCGAGGCCTCCGGAGTTCGGTACATGATGTGTACGAGCAATGATCGTATAGCCGTGATTGTTCGGGTAACATTTTAAATATGGATCTCGGACTCATATTGATATATTATTTTGTATGCTTTGAAACGAGAATCGGGCTAAGGCCCTAATGTTTTCGAAAAGGTTTTGTAAATTGAGACTCGAGGTCCAAAAGAATTTCTGTTTTAAAATTCCGAGATGATGTGTTCCTTTTCAAATATCTTTAACTTGAGTTCCAAATTCTAAAACTTCTCAGGAACATTTTGATAATTGATATCCGTATTAAATTCTTAGTTGCTATTTGATTGTTAAATTTCGTATGGTTTGATACTTGCACTAGTAAAACAGTGGAGTTTACTAACCCCAGTATTCGGGGTGGATGTCTGTTTGCGTCGGTACATGCAGATTCGGGGAGCATCACAGGATTGGCACAAGAGGATGACGAGCTGCGATACTAATCATGAGTCGAGAGTTGTTTTATTTTCATTGTGTTGTCAGAGTTGATTTCAGTCTTCCGATGTATTGTATTTCGACCCCTGCGTGGGTAATGTTGTTAGTCAGTCTTGTTGATAGAGTTGTGTGACCTCATCGGTCTGTGTGTTTATGTGTAAGTGTTATTATATTGTTTGACCCTGGCCGGGCAAGCATTTGGTTGTTTATGGACGTTTAGCCTGGTAGATCCTTGCGGAAAGGGTTTACGGCGTGTAATATTCCCATACAGTTTTGGGGATGTTACATTTATGGTATCAGAGCTTAGGTTGCGGAAACCTAGGCTGTCGGGTCGAGTCAAGTCGTGATTGTCGAGTAATGTGTTGTCTTGTTGTTCGAGTCGTCAGGTGACAAGTTGAGTTGTGCGTAGTCACAACGTGTCGGTTATGTTGTCGGACGAGATTAGTATCGTGGGCGACCGTCACCTCCGTGCGACCTGTGGATGTAAGTCTCCTCTTTTATGCGTAATACCTGTGTATCTCGATTTTATCTTAGTGAGCTAATTGCGGCGCATAATTTTATTTACATAGTATTGTGTAATATAGTTGTGTTTAATATTCGTGGCACATAGTATGTGTGTAGAACTGGACACGTTATTGTTTTATCTTTGAACCACCGGGTGGGGTGGTATGTTGTGAAAGTTGTAAACCTTGATGGGTTTCGAAAAGGTACCGACGGAAGAGTTGTGAGAAACTCCGATGAATGATTTTGTTGTGTGCTTAAACTTGATACCACGAGATGCATTTGATTGAATTGGCGACCCTGGTTGCCATTGGAGTATGTGGTTTTAAATTCGACTGTTTTTGGAACGTTGTAATTTTGTCCGCTATGGGTAAGTTTAAGAATGTTTTCCGAAGGACTTTACAGTTTGAAAATTTTTGTAAAAATCAATTTTTGGAAAATAATTCGATGGTGCGGTCAAACCACGGTCTATGTGGATTTTTTTTAAAATTTGTTAAAATTTGACAAATGGGCCGTGTATTTTCAAATGACACAATCAGACGGTATTTGAAAAATGTGTTTTGAAGTACTTCAGACATTGTAAAATATTACCGTCGTTTTGGTTATGAACTAAAGGATTTTGGAAAATTCTTTATTTTGCAGAACGATTTTTGGTTTTCGGAATTTTGAACTTCATATGTCCACGTGTTGGGGCTAAGTGGTTGTCATAAGTTTGTGGTGTTGTTGTGCTCGCCGGAGAATGTTTCAGTGTTTTCTAAATGTTGAGATACATGGTTTTTATTGAACGACCGAGGTATTAAAAGTGTTTTCAAAAATTTCATTTCACCAAATTTTTCAAACTTAGAATTTTAAAATTTTATCATTTGAATAATACCCCGGAAATACTTTATTTCATTGCTAGTGTGTGGTCCTTACGATATGTGTGTGGTTTTGACCGTGTTTGTTTTGATAAAATACAAACATCTCTGTTAATGTGACTGTGTGAATTATTTTTTTAATGAAGTTCTAGAATTACAGTGTTAGTTCGTGCACGTGTGTAATGACTTGGGGTTGATGTTATATCGTGCTGCTATTTACCGTCCTATGTTGACGTTGTGATGCTTATTTGGTTGTGTTATTCAGATTGATCGTCTGTTCAGTATGCCGAGAGGTCGAGGCCGAGGACGTGGTCGTAGGGTTGACATTGGCGCCGCCACGATCCTTCGTCAGGTGGCTGACCAGTTGGCGCATGTGAATCAGACCGTACACCGTGACGGGATTCCAGATGAGGATAACGGAGCTAGTAAGTGGTTACGAGATGTGATGAGAATGCACCCGCCCCGTTTTGTAGGTTCTTCGGACTCGTTAGGCTGGGAGAATTGGCTCTTCCAGTTGGACAGAACATTTGATGCTGTAGCTTGCCCCGATGAGAGAAGAGTGCCTATCGCTCAATACCTACTCGACAGGGAAGCTGCAGACTGGTGGGAGGCCGTAGCGCCTAGTGATCGTACCGCTACTTGGACCGAATTCAAAACTGCCATGGAGGCCGAGTATTGTCCGCCGCCTGTTAAAGAGCGTAGGATTGTCGAGTTTTTCTCGGCCACGCCCCGAGACGTGTCGATATCCCAGGCGATAGTCGATTATAATCGGCACCGTGTTATGTTCGGGATCAGGTGAAAAGTGAGGCAGATAAGGTTCGTTATTTCGATATGCGTATGAAACCTCAGATTCGGCAGTGTATGGCTCCTTTTATGTGTACAACCTTGAAGGACTATCAGGATCGAGCCTTAGCATTTGAAATGGCTATAATGTCTACCGAGTCCGTATCAGTAGCGAAGAAGCAGAATATCTCCGTTGACGTATCGGGAAGTGAGGGAATTGGGATTCCCACACCTCAACCTTCGTATCAGCCGAGCATGGGACCTTCTCGGTCAGCTAGAGAATCCAAAGGACCCAAGACGGTGTCTTTGAGTTCTGGTAATGCTCCTAGGTGTTTCAACTGTAACGTACTAGGCCATGAACGCGCGCATTGTAAGAAACCGCCCGTGACTTTTTATAATTGTGGACACGAGGGGCATCGAGTTCGATCGCGAGATTGTTGCCGAGATGATAAGGGACCGGAGTACCATTCCTACTTCCGGAGGGCGCAGCGATGTCCAGTGATAGTGTTTTTGGTACTAGCTACGCGGATTGTTTCTCGTGTAGAGGAGTATCTTGCGACGTTTTTACGTTTGGAACTTGTTAAATGATGTTCTGTTTTGAATAAGTTCCTGTATAGTTGTTGAACATACAGAGGCATGACAGCGGACCGCGGGGTCATGATCATGGTATTTTATTATGTGTCGTTATATTTTGTTTCGTATCATTGTGATAACCTTAATTAAAGTTTCGGGACCAAACTTATTTTTTGTATGATAGGATGTAATATCCAGTATTCTCGTTTTCTGTTATCTTGAATTTTTTTGTGTTTTGACGTCGGACATTTCCTTGTTGATGAGTAACGGAGTGATTTCTATCATTATACTCTATTTGTTTCTTTCGCATAGCCGTTCTAGTCGGGTGCGGCTTGTTGTCGCGTGCGTTTCTTGATTTAATGTGTGCATGTGATGTGACGTAAATTGCTCGTTATTGTTTCAAATCCTAGGCAGCGACGTTGTGTTGATCGTCGCGGAGCGTGTTTTCACGCCGTATATTCCCTTGCGTTGCTTGTAACGTTTCGCCGATGGGCGTAAGTTACGCGTTTCCTTGCGTATCTCGTTGAGTTTTCCTGTCGGGATATTGCTTCTCCCTACTTGTTTTAAGTTTCGGGACGAAACTTCTTTTAAGGAGGGTAGAATGTAATATCCGCAATTTTCGATTTTTGGTAAATTTCTTTTTCGGCCGGATTCCGTTTTGACGACTCGCTCATGACCGTTTCGTCATTTCGAGAATGATTAATTCTGCACTTTTTGACATCCGAGTTCGTTTCGGTGTCGTTTTGTTGAGTTCCGTGCTTTTTAACGACTTTTCCGCACTTGAGTTCGACTTTGATAGATCACCATTAATTTTTGGCAACTCCAAAAATTCTAAATCTTTGCAATATTATAGAGCATCGAATTAGCTTTCCAATGGTTCAAACGGTGAGTCAATCGGAGTCCGGACGAGAGAGTTATGGTCGTTTTAGCTCACCCGCTTTTTTTTCAGTTGTTGGCCGATCACTGCCGACCGAACTCGGCCGTGTCGTCCGACACGGCCCGTGCCGTACTCGTCCGGGAATGCCGAAGTCTCTGCCTCAGGACCCGACCGTGTCGTCTGGCACGGCCGAGTCGAACTCTTCCGGATAAGCCAGAACCGACTGCCCACACGCCCGACCGTGTTCCAGGACACGGTCGAGTCATGCCGAGTCGCTGTCGGACGGGTCACTATCGGAAGGCCCCTCCGCGCCGCGACCGTGTCTAGCAGGACACGGTCGAGTCCCTGCCGGCCAGCTGCGCGCCACGACCGTGTCAGGCGGACACGGTCGAGTCTGTCAGACGAGTCAACCCCTATAAATTCGTTTTTTGAGCATTTCAGCTCATTTCTTTCCCTTTCTTCACCTACAACCGAGAGAGAGAGCTTGAGGGAGGGTTTTTCCTTCACAAATCATTTGAGTGTTTGATTTTCTTCATCCTCCTTCGATCGTGTAGCTCGGATTGTGGATCTAGCACGTGTTCTTCGGATTATAGGGCTTGAATCTTCAAGAGGTAAGAACTCCTTCAACCCTAGTATGATTTTGGGGAGGGTTTGGTGGTGATCTTGTGTTTTAATTCGAATTAACTGATGTTGTTATTAGATTTTGATAGTATTCATGCGACCCATGGTTTTCTTGTTTTTGATTGGGATGAAATCCCGTTGTTATACCATTGACCGATTTCATTTCCTTATGCACTCTTGGTGTCCGATGAATTGTTCCAACGGGTAGAATTAGGATTAATTCTTACCTTTCCGCATTATTGAGACTTGTTGTATACCGTTGTTGTGTTAGGAGCGGATTTGGGAGGATTGTTCGGACCAAAATCTATTCCTTCGTTGTTTCCCTTGTTTCATCGTGTTCGAGGCAAGTATCTTATTATACGACTTGTATCTTGTGAATAGTAATTACGTATGATATGTATAACGATTTTGCTTGCCTCCGTAAATATGTTCTGTTTGAGTTGGTTGTGTTTTCCGAAATTTGAAGGCTTTGTGATAATAGTGATATATTGGTATACGTGTTAGGCGTTGTGCCATTTGTGCAGGATTGCGATGTACATATGAGATGGTTGTACACGTGTTTGTTCAATGTATTGTGTACCGAATGTGTGTTGTGTTGGTTAAGAGTCGTTGTGATGATCATGATGTTTGTGTTGTTTTGGTTTACATGCTTGATTGTACATTTCGGCGTAATGTGGAATGACTTGACATTTAATGATTATGAATTGTGTCGAGTCGATGTGTGTGTGATCCAGGTAGGGTCTGACGAGGCCTCTGGAGTTCGGTACATGATGTGTACGAACAAAGTGTGTGAACCAGGTAGGGTCTGACGAGGCCTCTGGAGTCCGGTACATGACGTGTACGGACAAGGTGTGTGATCCAGGTAGGGTCTGACGAGGCCTCTGGAGTTCGGTACATGATGTGTACGAACGATGTTGTGACCGGGTAGGGTCCGTTGAGGCCTCCGGAGTTCGGTACATGATGTGTACGAACAGTGTGTGTGGTTCGGGTAAGGTCCGTCGAGGCCTCCGGAGTTCGGTACATGATGTGTACGAGCAATGATCGTATAGCCGTGATTGTTCGGGTAACATTTTAAATATGGATCTCGGACTCATATTGATATATTATTTTGTATGCTTTGAAACGAGAATCGGGCTAAGGCCCTAATGTTTTCGAAAAGGTTTTGTAAATTGAGACTCGAGGTCCAAAAGAATTTCTGTTTTAAAATTCCCGAGATGATGTGTTCCTTTTCAAATATCTTTTACTTGAGTTCGAAATTCTAAAACTTCTCGGGAACATTTTGATAATTGATTTCCGTATTAAATTCGTAGTTGCTATTTGCTTGTTACATTTCGTATGGTTTGATACTTGCACTAGTAAAACAGTGGAGTTTTACTAACCCACGAGTATTCGGGGGGTGGATGTCTGTTTTGCGTCCAGGTACATGCAGATTCAGGGGAGCAGTCACAGGATTGGCACAAGAGGATGACGAGCTGCGATACTAATCATGAGTCGAGAGTTGTTTTATTTTCATTGTGTTGTCAGAGTTGATTTCAGTCTTAGATGTATTGTATTTCACCCCTGCGTGGGTAATGTTGTTAGTCGATCTTGTTGATAGAGTTGTGTGACCTCATCGGTGCATGTGTTTATGTGTAAGTGACCTTAGCTGTATTATTATATTGTTTGACCCTGGCCGGGCAAGCATTTGGTTGTTTATGGACGTTTAGCCTGGTAGATCCTTGCGGAAAGGGTTTACGGCGTGTAATATTCCCATACAGTTTTGGGGATGTTATATTTATGGTATCAGAGCTTAGGTTGCGGAAACCTAGGCTGTCGGGTCGAGTCAAGTCGTGATTGTCGAGTAATGTGTTGTCTTGTTGTTCGAGTCGTCAGGTGACAAGTTGAGTTGTGCGTAGTCACAACGTGTCGGTTATGTTGTCGGACGAGATTAGTATCGTGGGCTACCGTCACCTCCGTGCGACCTGTGGATGTAAGTCTCCTCTTTTATGCGTAATACCTGTGTATCTCGATTTTATCTTAGTGAGCTAATTGCGGCGCATAATTTTATTTACATAGTATTGTGTAATATAGTTGTGTTTAATATTCGTGGCACATAGTATGTGTGTAGAATCGACACGTTATTGTTTTATCTTTGAACCACCGGGTGGGGTGGTATGTTGTGAAAGTTGTAAACCTTGATGGGTTTCAAAAGGTACCGACGGAAGAGTTGTGAGAAACTCCGATGAATGATTTTCTGTGTGCTTAAACTTGATACCACGAGATGCATTTGATTGAATTGGCGACCCTGGTTGCCATTGGAGTATGTGGTTTTAAATTCGACTGTTTTTGGAACGTTGTAATTTTGTCCGCTATGGGTAAGTTTAAGAATGTTTTCCGAAGGACTTTACAGTTTGAAAATTTTTGTAAAAATCAATTTTTGGAAAATAATTCGATGGTGCGGTCAAACCACGGTCTATGTGGATTTTTTTTAAAATTTGTTAAAATTTGACAAATGGGCCGTGTATTTTCAAATGACACAATCAGACGGTATTTGAAAAATGTGTTTTGAAGTACTTCAGACATTGTAAAATATTACCGTCGTTTTGGTTATGAACTAAAGGATTTTGGAAAATTTTTATTTTGCGTAACGATTTTGGTTTTCGGAATTTTGAACTTCATATGTCCACGTGTTGGGGCTAAGTGGTTGTCATAAGTTTGTGGTGTTGTTGTGCTCGCCGGAGAATGTTTCAGTGTTTTCTAAATGTTGAGATACATAGTTTTTATTGAACGACCGAGGTATTAAAAGTGTTTTCAAAAATTTCATTTCACCAAATTTTTCAAACTTAGAATTTTAAAATTTTATCATTTGAATAATACCCCGGAAATACTTTATTTCATTGCTAGTGTGTGGTCCTTACGATATGTGTGTGGTTTTGACCGTGTTTGATTTGATAAAATCCAAACATCTCTGTTAATGTGACTGTGTGAATTATTTTTTTAATGAAGTTCTAGAATTACAGTGTTAGTTCGTGCACATGTGTAATGACTTGGGGTTGATGTTATATCGTGCTGCTATTTACCGTCCTATGTTGACGTTGTGATGTTTATTTGGTTGTGTTATTCGGATTGATCGTCCGTTCAGTATGCCGAGAGGTCGAGGCCGAGGACGTGGTCGTAGGGTTGACATTGGCGCCGCCACGATCCTTCGTCAGGTGGCTGACCAGTTGGCGCATGTGAATCAGACCGTACACCGTGACGGGATTCCAGATGAGGATAACGGAGCTAGTAAGTGGTTACGAGATGTGATGAGAATGCACCCGCCCCGTTTTGTAGGTTCTTCGGACTCGTTAGGTCGAGAATTGGCTCTTCCAAATGGGACAACATTTGATGATGTAGCTTGCCCCGATGAGAGAAGAGTGCCTATCGCTCAATACCTACTCGACAGGGAAGCTGCAGACTGGTGGGAGGCCGTAGCGCCTAGTGATCGTACCGCTACTTGGACCGAATTCAAAACTGCCATGGAGGCCGAGTATTGTCCGCCGCCTGTTAAAGAGCATTGGATTGTCGAGTTTTTCTCGGCCACGCCCCGAGACGTGTCGATATCCCAGGCGATAGTCGATTATAATCGACAGCTGTGTTATGTTCGGGATCAGGTGAAAAGTGAGGCAGATAAGGTTCGTTATTTCGATATGCGTATGAAACCTCAGATTCGGCAGTGTATGGCTCCTTTTATGTGTACAACCTTGAAGGACTATCAGGATCGAGCCTTAGCATTTGAAATGGCTATAATGTCTACCGAGTCCGTATCAGTAGCGAAGAAGCAGAAGATCTCCGTTGACGCATCGGGAAGTGAGGGAATTGGGATTCCCACACCTCAACCTTCGTATCAGCCGAGCATGGGACCTTCTCGGTCAGCTAGAGAATCCAAAGGACCCAAGACGGTGTCTTTGAGTTCTGGTAATGCTCCTAGGTGTTTCAACTGTAACGTACTAGGCCATGAACGCGCGCATTGTAAGAAACCGCCCGTGACTTGTTATAATTGTGGACACGAGGGGCATCGAGTTCAGTACTGCGAGATTGTTGCCGAGATGATAAGGGACCGGAGTACCATTCCTACTTCCGGAGGGCGCAGCGATGTCCAGTGATAGTGTTTTTGGTACTAGCTGCGCGGATTGTTTCTCGTGTAGAGGAGTATCTTGCGACGTTTTTACGTTTGGAACTTGTTAAATGATGTTCTGTTTTGAATAAGTTCCTGTATAGTTGTTGAACATACAGAGGCATGACAGCGGACCGCGGGGTCATGATCATGGTATTTTATTATGTGTCGTTATATTTTGTTTCGTATCATTGTGATAACCTTAATTAAAGTTTCGGGACCGAACTTATTTTTTGTATGATAGGATGTAATATCCAGTATTCTCGTTTTCTGTTATCTTGAATTTTTTTGTGTTTTGACGTCGGACATTTCCTTGTTGATGAGTAACGGAGTGATTTCTATCATTATACTCTATTTGTTTCTTTCGCATAGCCGTTCTAGTCGGGTGCGGCTTGTTGTCGCGTGCGTTTATTGATTTAATGTGTGCATGTGATGTGACGTAAATTGCTCGTTATTGTTTCAAATCCTAGGCAGCGACGTTGTGTTGATCATCGCGGAGCGTGTTTTCACGCCGTATATTCCCTTGCGTTGCTTGTAACGTTTCGCCGATGGGCATAAGTTACGCGTTTCCTTGCATATCTCGTTGAGTTTTCCTGTCGGGATATTGCTTCTCCCTACTTGTTTTAAGTTTCGGGACGAAACTTCTTTTAAGGAGGGTAGAATGTAATATCCGCAATTTTCGATTTTCGGTAAATTTCTTTTTCGGCCGGATTCCGTTTTGACGACTCGCTCATGACCGTTTCATCATTTCGAGAATGATTAATTCTGCACTTTTTGACATCCGAGTTTGTTTCGGTGTCGTTTTGTTGAGTTTCGTGCTTTTTAACGACTTTTCCGCACTTGAGTTCGACTTTGATAGATCACCATTAATTTTTGGCAACTCCAAAAATTCTAAATCTTTGCAATATTATAGAGCATCGAATTAGCTTTCCAATGGTTCAAACGGTGAGTCAATCGGAGTCCGGACGAGAGAGTTATGGTCGTTTTAGCTCACCCGCTTTTTTTTTTCAGTTGTTGGCCGATCACTGCCGACCGAACTCGGCCGTGTCGTCCGACACGGCCCGTGCCGTACTCGTCCGGGAATGCCGGTCTCGCCTCGAGACCCGACCGTGTCGTCTGGCACGGCCGAGTCGAACTCTTCCGGATAAGCCAGAACCGACTGCCCACACGCCCGACCGTGTTCCAGGACACGGTCGAGTCATGCCGAGTCGCTATCGGACGGGTCACTATCGGAAGGCCCCTCCGCGCCGCGACCGTGTCTAGCAGGACACGGTCGAGTCCCTGCAGGCCAGCTGCGCGCCACGACCGTGTCAGGCGGACACGGTCGAGTCTGTCAGATGAGTCAACCCCTATAAATTCGTTTTTTGAGCATTTCAGCTCATTTCTTTCCCTTTCTTCACCTACAACCGAGAGAGAGAGCTTGAGGGAGGGTTTTTCCTTCACAAATCATTTGAGTGTTTGATTTCTTCATCCTCCTTCGATCGTGTAGCTCGGATTGTGGATCTAGCACGTGTTCTTCGGATTATAGGGCTTGAATCTTCAAGAGGTAAGAACTCCTTCAACCCTAGTATGATTTTGGGGAGGGTTTGGTGGTGATCTTGTGTTTTAATTCGAATTAACCGATGTTGTTATTAGATTTTGATAGTATTCATGCGACCCATGGTTTTCTTGTTTTTGATTGGGATGAAATCCCGTTGTTATACCATTGACCGATTTCATTTCCTTATGCACTCTTGGTGTCCGATGAATTGTTCCAACGGGTAGAATTAGGATTAATTCTTACCTTTCCGCATTATTGAGATTTGTTGTATACCGTTGTTGTGTTAGGAGCGGATTTGGGAGGATTGTTCGGACCAAAATCTATTCCTTCGTTGTTTCCCTTGTTTCATCGTGTTCGAGGCAAGTATCTTATTATACGACTTGTATCTTGTGAATAGTAATTACGTATGATATGTATAACGATTTTGCTTGCCTCCATAAATATGTTCTGTTTGAGTTGGTTGTGTTTTCCGAAATTTGAAGGCTTTGTGATAATAGTGATATATTGGTATACGTGTTAGGCGTTGTGCCATTTGTGCAGGATTGCGATGTACATATGAGATGGTTGTACACGTGTTTGTTCAATGTATTGTGTACCGAATGTGTGTTGTGTTGGTTAAGAGTCGTTGTGATGATCATGATGTTTGTGTTGTTTTGGTTTACATGCTTGATTGTACATTTCGGTGTAATGTGGAATGACTTGACATTTAATGATTATGAATTGTGTCGAGTCGATGTGTGTGTGATCCAGGTAGGGTCTGACGAGGCCTCTAGAGTTCGGTACATGATGTGTACGAACAAAGTGTGTGAACCAGGTAGGGTCTGACGAGGCCTCTGGAGTCCGGTACATGACGTGTACGGACAAGGTGTGTGATCCAGGTAGGGTCTGACGAGGTCTCTGGAGTTCGGTACATGATGTGTACGAACGATGTTGTGACCGGGTAGGGTCCGTTGAGGCCTCCGGAGTTCGGTACATGATGTGTACGAACAGTGTGTGTGGTTCGGGTAAGGTCCGTCGAGGCCTCCGGAGTTCGGTACATGATGTGTACGAGCAATGATCGTATAGCCGTGATTGTTCGGGTAACATTTTAAATATGGATCTCGGACTCATATTGATATATTATTTTGTATGCTTTGAAACGAGAATCGGGCTAAGGCCCTAATGTTTTCGAAAAGGTTTTGTAAATTGAGACTCGAGGTCCAAAAGAATTTCTGTTTTAAAATTCCCGAGATGATGTGTTCCTTTTCAAATATCTTTTACTTGAGTTCGAAATTCTAAAACTTCTCGGGAACATTTTGATAATTGATTTCCGTATTAAATTCGTAGTTGCTATTTGCTTGTTACATTTCGTATGGTTTGATACTTGCACTAGTAAAACAGTGGAGTTTTACTAACCCCCGAGTATTCGGGGGGTGGATGTCTGTTTTGCGTCCAGGTACATGCAGATTCAGGGGAGCAGTCACAGGATTGGCACAAGAGGATGACGAGCTGCGATACTAATCATGAGTCGAGAGTTGTTTTATTTTCATTGTGTTGTCAGAGTTGATTTCAGTCTTCCGATGTATTGTATTTCGACCCCTGCGTGGGTAATGTTGTTAGTCAGTCTTGTTGATAGAGTTGTGTGACCTCATCGGTCTGTGTGTTTATGTGTAAGTGTTATTATATTGTTTGACCCTGGCCGGGCAAGCATTTGGTTGTTTATGGACGTTTAGCCTGGTAGATCCTTGCGGAAAGGGTTTACGGCGTGTAATATTCCCATACAGTTTTGGGGATGTTACATTTATGGTATCAGAGCTTAGGTTGCGGAAACCTAGGCTGTCGGGTCGAGTCAAGTCGTGATTGTCGAGTAATGTGTTGTCTTGTTGTTCGAGTCGTCAGGTGACAAGTTGAGTTGTGCGTAGTCACAACGTGTCGGTTATGTTGTCGGACGAGATTAGTATCGTGGGCGACCGTCACCTCCGTGCGACCTGTGGATGTAAGTCTCCTCTTTTATGCGTAATACCTGTGTATCTCGATTTTATCTTAGTGAGCTAATTGCGCATAATTTTATTTACATAGTATTGTGTAATATAGTTGTGTTTAATATTCGTGGCACATAGTATGTGTGTAGAACTGGACACGTTATTGTTTTATCTTTGAACCACCGGGTGGGGTGGTATGTTGTGAAAGTTGTAAACCTTGATGGGTTTCGAAAAGGTACCGACGGAAGAGTTGTGAGAAACTCCGATGAATGATTTTGCTGTGTGCTTAAACTTGATACCACGAGATGCATTTGATTGAATTGGCGACCCTGGTTGCCATTGGAGTATGTGGTTTTAAATTCGACTGTTTTTGGAACGTTGTAATTTTGTCCGCTATGGGTAAGTTTAAGAATGTTTTCCGAAGGACTTTACAGTTTGAGAATTTTTGTAAAAATCAATTTTTGGAAAATATTTCGATGGTGCGGTCAAACCACGGTCTATGTGGATTTTTTTTAAAATTTGTTAAAAGTTGACAAATGGGCCGTGTATTTTCAAATGACACAATCAGACGGTATTTGAAAAATGTGTTTTGAAGTACTTCAGACATTGTAAAATATTACCGTCGTTTTGGTTATGAACTAAAAGATTTTGGAAAATTCTTTATTTTGCAGAACGATTTTTGGTTTTCGGAATTTTGAACTTCATATGTCCACGTGTTGGGGCTAAGTGGTTGTCATAAGTTTGTGGTGTTGTTGTGCTCGCCGGAGAATGTTTCAGTGTTTTCTAAATGTTGAGATACATAGTTTTTATTGAACGACCGAGGTATTAAAAGTGTTTTCAAAAATTTCATTTCACCAAATTTTTCAAACATAGAATTTTAAAATTTTATCATTTGAATAATACCCCGGAAATACTTTATTTCATTGCTAGTGTGTGGTCCTTACGATATGTGTGTGGTTTTGACCGTGTTTGATTTGATAAAATCCAAACATCTCTGTTAATGTGACTGTGTGAATTATTTTGTTAATGAAGTTCTAGAATTACAGTGTTAGTTCGTGCACGTGTGTAATGACTTGGGGTTGATGTTATATCGTGCTACTATTTACCGTCCTATGTTGACGTTGTGATGTTTATTTGGTTGTGTTATTCGGATTGATCGTCCGTTCAATATGCCGAGAGGTCGAGGCCGAGGACGTGGTCGTAGGGTTGACATTGGCGCCGCCACGATCCTTCGTCAGGTGGCTGACCAGTTGGCGCATGTGAATCAGACCGTACACCGTGACGGGATTCCAGATGAGGATAACGGAGCTAGTAAGTGGTTACGAGATGTGATGAGAATGCACCCGCCCCGTTTTGTAGGTTCTTCGGACTCGTTAGGCTGGGAGAATTGGCTCTTCCAGTTGGACAGAACATTTGATGATGTAGCTTGCCCCGATGAGAGAAGAGTGCCTATCGCTCAATACCTACTCGACAGGGAAGCTGCAGACTGGTGGGAGGCCGTAGCGCCTAGTGATCGTACCGCTACTTGGACCGAATTCAAAACTGCCATGGAGGCCGAGTATTTTCCGCCGCCTGTTAAAGAGCGTAGGATTGTCGAGTTTTTCTCGGCCACGCCCCGAGACGTGTCGATATCCCAGGCGATAGTCGATTATAATCGACAGCTGTGTTATGTTCGGGATCAGGTGAAAAGTGAGGCAGATAAGGTTCGTTATTTCGATATGCGTATGAAACCTCAGATTCGGCAGTGTATGGCTCCTTTTATGTGTACAACCTTGAAGGACTATCAGGATCGAGCCTTAGAATTTGAAATGGCTATAATGTCTACCGAGTCCGTATCAGTAGCGAAGAAGCAGAAGATCTCCGTTGACGCATCGGGAAGTGAGGGAATTGGGATTCCCACACCTCAACCTTCGTATCAGCCGAGCATGGGACCTTCTCGATCGGCTAGAGAATCCAAAGGACCCAAGACGGTGTCTTTGAGTTCGGTAATGCTCTAGGTGTTTCAACCGTAACGTCTTAGGCCATGAACGCGCGCATTGTAAGAAACCGCCCGTGACTTGTTATAATTGTGGACACGAGGGGCATCGAGTTCGATCTTTGCGAGATTGTTGCCGAGATGATAAGGGACCGAGTACCATTCCTACTTAGGAGGGCGCAATGATGTCCGATGATAGTGTTTTTGGTACTAGTGCGAGGATTGTTTCTCGTGTAGAGGAGTATCTTGCGGCGTTTTACGTTTGGAACTTGTTAAATGATGTTCTGTTTTGAATAAGTTCCTGTATAGTTGTTGAACATACAGAGGCATGACAGCGGACCGCGGGGTCATGATCATGGTATTTTATTATGTGTCGTTATATTTTGTTTCGTATCATTGTGATAACCTTAATTAAAGTTTCGGGACCGAACTTATTTTTTGTATGATAGGATGTAATATCCAGTATTCTCGTTTTCTGTTATCTTGAATTTTTTTGTGTTTTGACGTCGGACATTTCCTTGTTGATGAGTAACGGAGTGATTTCTATCATTATACTCTATTTGTTTCTTTCGCATAGCCGTTCTAGTCGGGTGCGGCTTGTTGTCGCGTGCGTTTATTGATTTAATGTGTGCATGTGATGTGACGTAAATTGCTCGTTATTGTTTCAAATCCTAGGCAGCGACGTTGTGTTGATCGTCGCGGAGCGTGTTTTCATGCCGTATATTCCCTTGCGTTGCTTGTAACATTTCGCCGATGGGCGTAAGTTACGCGTTTCCTTGCGTATCTCGTTGAGTTTTCCTGTCGGGATATTGCTTCTCCCTACTTGTTTTAAGTTTCGGGACGAAACTTCTTTTAAGGAGGGTAGAATGTAATATCCGCAATTTTCGATTTTCGGTAAATTTCTTTTTCGGCCGGATTCCGTTTTGACGACTCGCTCATGACCGTTTCGTCATTTCGAGAATGATTAATTCTGCACTTTTTGACATCCGAGTTCGTTTCGGTGTCGTTTTGTTGAGTTCCGTGCTTTTTAACGACTTCTCCGCACTTGAGTTCGACTTTGATAGATCACTATTAATTTTTGGCAACTCCAAAAATTCTAAATAATATTATAGAGCATCGAATTAGCTTTCCAATGGTTCAAACGGTGAGTCAATCGGAGTCCGGACGAGAGAGTTATGGTCGTTTTAGCTCACCCGTTTTTTTTTCAGTTGTTGGCCGATCACTGCCGACCGAACTCGGCCGTGTCGTCCGACACGGCCCGTGCCGTACTCGTCCGGGAATGCCGAAGTCTATGCCTCAGGACCCGACCGTGTCGTCTGGCACGGCCGAGTCGAACTCTTCCGGATAAGCTGAACCGATCCCACACGCCCGACCGTGTTCCAGGACACGGTCGAGTCATGCCGAGTCGCTGTCGGACGGGTCACTATCGGAAGGCCCCTCCGCGCCGCGACCGTGTCTAGCAGGACACGGTCGAGTCCCTGCCGGCCAGCTGCGCGCCACGACCATGTCAGGCGGACACGGTCGAGTCTGTCAGACGAGTCAACCCCTATAAATTCGTTTTTTGAGCATTTCAGCTCATTTCTTTCCCTTTATTCACCTACAACCGAGAGAGAGAGCTTGAGGGAGGGTTTTTCCTTCACAAATCATTTGAGTGTTTGATTTTCTTCATCCTCCTTCGATCGTGTAGCTCGGATTGTGGATCTAGCACGTGTTCTTCGGATTATAGGGCTTGAATCTTCAAGAGGTAAGAACTCCTTCAACCCTAGTATGATTTTGGGGAGGGTTTGGTGGTGATCTTGTGTTTTAATTTGAATTAACCGATGTTGTTATTAGATTTTGATAGTATTCACGCGACCCATGGTTTTCTTGTTTTTGATTGGGATGAAATCCCGTTGTTATACCATTGACCGATTTCATTTCCTTATGCACTCTTGGTGTCCTATGAATTGTTCCAACGGGTAGAATTAGGATTAATTCTTACCTTTCCGCATTATTGAGACTTGTTGTATACCGTTGTTGTGTTAGGAGCGGATTTGGGAGGATTGTTCGGACCAAAATCTATTCCTTCGTTGTTTCCCTTGTTTCATCGTGTTCGAGGCAAGTATCTTATTATACGACTTGTATCTTGTGAATAGTAATTACGTATGATATGTATAACGATTTTGCTTGCCTCCGTAAATATGTTCTGTTTGAGTTGGTTGTGTTTTCCGAAATTTGAAGGCTTTGTGATAATAGTGATATATTGGTATACGTGTTAGGCGTTGTGCCATTTGTGCAGGATTGCGATGTACATATGAGATGGTTGTACACGTGTTTGTTCAATGTATTGTGTACCGAATGTGTGTTGTGTTGGTTAAGAGTCGTTGTGATGATCATGATGTTTGTGTTGTTTTGGTTTACATGCTTGATTGTACATTTCGGCGTAATGTGGAATGACTTGACATTTAATGATTATGAATTGTGTCGAGTCGATGTGTGTGTGATCCAGGTAGGGTCTGACGAGGCCTCTGGAGTTCGGTACATGATGTGTACGAACAAAGTGTGTGAACCAGGTAGGGTCTGACGAGGCCTCTGGAGTCCGGTACATGACGTGTACGGACAAGGTGTGTGATCCAGGTAGGGTCTGACGAGGTCTATGGAGTTCGGTACATGATGTGTACGAACGATGTTGTGACCGGGTAGGGTCCGTTGAGGCCTCCGGAGTTCGGTACATGATGTGTACGAACAGTGTGTGTGGTTCGGGTAAGGTCCGTCGAGGCCTCCGGAGTTCGGTACATGATGTGTACGAGCAATGATCGTATAGCCGTGATTGTTCTGGTAACATTTTAAATATGGATCTCGGACTCATATTGATATATTATTTTGTATGCTTTGAAACGAGAATCGGGCTAAGGCCCTAATGTTTTCGAAAAGGTTTTGTAAATTGGGACTCGAGGTCCAAAAGAATTTCTGTTTTAAAATTCCCGAGATGATGTGTTCCTTTTCAAATATCTTTTACTTGAGTTCGAAATTCTAAAACTTCTCGGGAACATTTTGATAATTGATTTCCATATTAAATTCGTAGTTGCTATTTGCTTGTTACATTTCGTATGGTTTGATACTTGCACTAGTAAAACAGTGGAGATTTACTAAACCCCGAGTATTCGGGGGGTGGATGTCTGTTTTGCGTCCAGGTACATGCATATTCAGGGGAGCAGTCACAGGATTGGCACAAGAGGATGACGAGCTGCGATACTAATCATGAGTCGAGAGTTGTTTTATTTTCATTGTGTTGTCAGAGTTGATTTCAGTCTTCCGATGTATTATATTTCGACCCCTGCGTGGGTAATGTTGTTAGTCAGTCTTGTTGATAGAGTTGTGTGACCTCATCGGTCTGTGTGTTTATGTGTAAGTGACCTTAACGGTCTGTATTATTATATTGTTTGACCCTGGCCGGGCAAGCATTTGGTTGTTTATGGACGTTTAGCCTGGTAGATCCTTGCGGAAAGGGTTTACGGCGTGTAATATTCCCATACAGTTTTGGGGATGTTACACATACAGTTAAGCATAAAGTGGCCAAAAGTGTTAATAAGTGTAACCATATGCTGTTTAAAGTGAAGAAATGTGTATTTTGTGCGACTATTGATCATCCAATGGCCACATGAATTTTCTTGTGTGGCCTTTTGTAATATTTAGTCACCCAAAGCATGTTTTTTGGGTGTATTGAGTCACATACAATTAAGCATAAAGTGACCAAAAGTGTTAATAAGTGTGACCATATGCTGTTTAAAGTGAAGAAATGTGTATTTTGTGTGATTATTGATCATCCAATGGCCACATGAATTTTATGTTTGTGTAGCCTTTTGTAATATTTAGTTGCACAAAGCATATTTTTTGGGGGAATTTAGTCACATACAATTAAGCAAAAAGTGGCCACAAGTGTTAATAAGTGTGACCATATGCTGTTTAAAGTGAAGAAATGTATATTTTGTGTGACTATTGTTAATCCAATGGTCACATGAATTTTTAGTTTGTGTGGCATTTTGTAATATTTAGTCACACAAAGCATGTCTTTTGGGTGTATTTAGTCACATACAATTAAGCATAAAGTGACCAAAAGTGTTAATAAGTGTGACCATATAATGTTTAAAGTGAAGAAATATATATTTTGTGTGACTATTGTTCATCCAATGGTCACATGAATTTTTACCTTGTGTGGCATTTTGTAATATTTAGTCACACATCGAATTAAACAAAGAGTGACCAATAATATTGATAAGCGTGACCATATTATATGAGTGCATCTTTTAGTCACATATAAAAAATCAATAATTTGTGTCATTATATATATATATATATATATATATATATATATATATATATATATATATATATAACAGAATTAAAAACAAAAGGCAATTTTAAATTGAATAAAACTCAAATGTATATAACTAAACCAAATATACAATTGTAATGTCATACATAATCAAATTCTCAACTACCATAATTTAAAAACTTTTGACTTTTCGTCGTCCTAGCTTGCCTTTGCATAGTTTCATGAGAGACATAATTCTCAACAACCAATTTAATTTTTTTGTGCAAAAGTAACTTCATAGATGTAAGTTTGTAACGTCAGATAATGCTCTCATATTGGTTGCATCTCTATGTTGGTATGATGTTCATGGACATTTGCAGAGGATGATGGTGCAGCAGAACATGAGTCTTGGCTGTCTTGACCAGAGTTCATTTGTTGAACAGGAGGGGCGTTGACCAGGGTCATTGGCATCACAAAGTCATCAGAGAGTCGCCCTTTCATCTCCCTGTGTTCTTGACATAGAGCACACCAATGCATGCAGCAGTGCACCAAGCATGGATCACAGGGTGAGTTCTTCAAAATCAAACAAGCAAACAGAAATATTGCAAGACTTGAAGAGTAAAGATATATATAATCCACGCCAAATTTTGTTTCCCGCGTACGAAGTATTAAATGTAACCACTATTATTACTGCAATGATAATCAAACATTTGAACAAAGTGAAGAACTTGTGTGCATCGAAACACAAGTTAGGCTATGCTCAACCCATTTGACTCGTTTCCTTTTTAGTTTATAGCTTTTCATTTGACCATTTAATGATAAAACATAACCTAGATTAACCCATTTGAAAGTATATTGGGTCGATTTTAACAATAAACTTTTGGGTGAATATAACAGCCATAGGTGAAGTTGCAATTACCTTGAGATGATATTTCTTCTATATCATTTGTCAAACAATTCCAGTGTATATACCACACATCCACCAACCAAACAACACCCCTTCACAAATGAGAAATGAAGTCCTCGGGTCAATAACTCCATGCAATGCTGCTGTAGTTGCAGCAAGTGCCAGACCACCCTCAATGAAAACAGCATGAAGAACACAAGCAGTGTTGGCAGAAGCATAGTCCTCTCTCAAGTTTTCATAATTACGCCCAAAGAGAACACATAGACAAAAAAGTCTTGTCCAGCCTGAAGATATGACATAACAGGGAAGTTGAGACAAGCCAGCAGCATGATAAAGGAACACACATATATACCGGTACAGAAGTGGATAGTCTTTGTACCACATTCACAAACCTCATATGCTTACCTCAGACGTGGTGGCCCCACCGATGATAAATACAAAAATACGATGTCCCATGTTTTTGAAATCTGTAGATGTATTGGTACCTCTAGAGTTGCTACAAAGACAATTGGAGAGAGGCAAGGCATATGTAATTTTTAACTTCTGCTGATAAGATAATCATTAACATAAAATTAAGGAGAATCTTATATAATTAGTTAAAAGAAAATAACGTTGTTACACAAAGTAGCCAATCATATACAATAAGCTAGCTTGTAATCGGATATCTCAAGAGAAAAGTATAAAATGTTACCTTGGATTTCCATCAATAGACGAATGAGGCTTTGCCCATGTGGCGGTCCTCCTTGATCTCATTGACTGTGGATGATTACCTGGCCCGCTCCTTGCTGATGTGTCATGTGTGCTGTGAGAGGAACCAGCTTGAGTACTAGAACTTGGACTATTCATGCATTGGTACTCGTCCTTGGCAATTCACCTTTGCCAAGTTTTTCAAGCAACTCCTGACAGAAGTAATAAGTCACAATATGACATCGCTTCAAACATTACCATGATAACCTCAATGAAAATATAAATAGAGAAACAATTTCATATATTTCTTCTCTTTTGTGTGAACATTAAAAAAATACCAAAAAAAGAGCTTCAATTATGACATCAACAAGTTTTACTGTAGATGACATGGAGACTTAACACAGCTATAAATATTTTACCTCTAACATAGGATAAAATCGAGAGAGTTGCCAAGTTTCCTCTTCTCATGTTCTATCCTTTCTTAATGCATGATTCCTCTAATAATAGAACAAAAATACAGAAGATGTCAGAACTTGAATACATCTAAATGTGTCCTTGATACAATTTTCTATCTACCTTCTGAGAATCAAACTTAAGGGAGAAGGCTCCATGGTGTTTCTTTTTGTCGTTTGTTCCCTCAAGCAATTTCACATTTTGTATTGCCTTTATATCATCCAGAGGCAATTTTGCCAACTTAGGAGCACCAAAAACAAGACAAACATTTTTATTGGTCAATGGCATAAATTAGGAATTGGAAGTTTTTTATTAAATAACTATGACAAGTAGCTACCTGCATAAGCTTTGTTCCTTTGTCACCCTCATACTTTTCTGGGTGAACCATGGCGTAAATCATCATTAATCTTAACTTGTATTCACTTCTTGTGTCCTATAAAGAGTATGAAAAATATATTATGCATAGAGAAATTTTGCATTAAAAAGAAAAATATTCAATATATGTTAAGTTACCTGATTGGCCCTTAAAAAGTTAATGACTTCCTTCGTTGCAGCTTCACCGAAGACAAGATCCTGCTCAACTTGACCAAGATCTCTGAGCACTTCATCTCTAATAACTTTGTTGATTTTTCCAGCGATCTAATTTAAACAGACAGCTTATGGGTCATTCTGGGTTGTGTTTTATAGCAAACAGGTCAAGTCAAGAAATCAAATGGGGTATAAGTCATGCGAAGTCTTCTTTTATTTCTTAGAACCTCCTTAATCAGTTTATTTAATGATTTAGATTATTATTACTAAAATAATATTGTCAGTTTTAATCTTATGTAAGTAACACATTAATTATTCATAATAAATATAAAAGATGAACAAAAAATGTTTGCTGGTCAAAGTTACGGACCTCTACATGGAGTGAGTTTTTCCATCTGTTCATTATATTGTGGCAAAGCTTGAACCATCTTCTGTATATCCCGCGAAGATAAGTCATCTCTGCATTCAAGACATATTTTTGTGTAATAGACTCATTAAGACTAAGGTCAAGAATAATGTCAAATTACATGTCAAGACCATTACAACCGAACTACGCAGACTAACCTTTGCTGTAATTGTGCAGCTTTGTTTTTTGACATGAATGTTTGCATCTTGTCACTCAGTTTTTCACTAGCCTGATATGGAAGCAGATGAATAGACATCAGAAATAATCATTCTTCCAAATGAACAGACAATAAACAAGTTCATACCTCAGCTATGTGTAAATGCCGCATTTCAAGCCAAACTGGATCATGATCTTCCAAAAGGAACTCTTTTACGAGGCTCATTTGCCCGGTTGTTAGGGACCTACATGCCAAATGCTTTACCGTTCACAAGATGCCCCTCAATATATACTACTCTACTAGAAAAAACTGACTTTAACAAAGATCCAGGGCTAATTGCATAACAAAGGTAGCCAAAAAAAAAGAGAAAAAAATATGTTAGGGTAACCACCTTTTGTTATACCAGAAATTTCAAAAACTTTGAGGTGATGTATTCTTGTGACAATTTTATATAAAATGCCGATTTCAGAAAATCAGACCTCATATGCCAATAAGCAAATCTAATCCAAAACCGGGACCAAACGGGCTCGACCCAAACCCATACAGTTTTCTTGACCCGCCCTATTTGCAAAATAATTAAATCAAACAACATAAACGATTACCACCACACGAAATTATAATCAAAAACATGTTTTAGGCTAGTTTTATTCCACGAAAATCAACATAAATCGTTTTATATTCGATTATACATTTAAGAAAATATAAATTAAATATGTGCTTGAGCATACCCATGATGAGAGTAGGATAGGTGAGATGAGGGTGATGGTGGCTCGACTGTGATGGTGGTGGATGTGGTGGTTATCTCGAACCAAACAACCGAAGCAAACAAACTCACCCCTTGCCTCCCTTGTCTTGATGATGGTGATGGCGTGGAGGATCGATGGTTGGTGGAGCGACGGCGAGATAAGGCGGTGAAGTGTGGCGGTGGTGTGAGTCGGTTCTAGAGAGAAGGAGAAGAGATGAATTGTTGGAGAGAGAGAAGATAGATCTGACTATCTGTTGGAGGCGGGAATGAAATGGATGTAAAGTGTTAGGTTTTGATTTTGGGGGAATAAGGGGTGGGATCTTGAGCGGGAGATTGAAATTTTGGGAAAAAGATGGGTTTTGACCGATTTCGCTAGTTTTCGACTGATTTTGATAATTTTCGACAGATTTTTCGATGGATTTAGGCCCTGTTCTTTTGGACTTATTTTTCATTTTGATTCGATTCGATTCGGTTCAGTCCATTGATTGATTCGAGTCCATTGATTCGATTCGATTCAGTTCTTCTTCTTATTATTATTGTTATTAATCTTAATTATTATTGTTATTATTACTAATAATATTACTATTATCGTTGTTGTTGTTGATTACTATTATTATTATTATTTACCATTATTATTATTATTTACCCTTAATATATAATTGATTCGATTTAGTTGATTCGATTTAGGTCCATTCGATTCGATTCGATTCGAATCCATTCGATTCGATTCGATTGATTCATTTCAATTCATTTCATTTGATTCGATTCGATTCGATTAAGATTCATTCGATCAAAAGAACAGAGCCTTAGACCATTTTAGACCGACTACGACCGATTTCGACCTTTTCGACCGATTTCGACTTTTCGACCAATTTCATCCATTTTTGAACATTTTCGGAAATTTTCGCTCGTTTTCATATGTTTTCAAGCTTTTTTGAACGTTCTCCTCTGTATTAAAACGTTATGAAATGTTTATTACGTTTTCGTACATTTTTGTACGATTTTTTCGTTTTCATACGCCCTTCTCTTTTTTTCTTTGTTTTGCTATGTTGTGTTCGCTTTCGTACATTTTGTACGCCTTCATACGTTTTTTTTAAGAAAACATTAGACAATGGACAAAAACGGTCCCAGGCGTACAAAAACGGTCGAAATCAAGAAAAAAAACGAACGAAAACGGTTTAAACCGTTATGATATTTTACCCTTTAAACCAAATAAGCTACAACTTATTTAGTTTTGCTAAATTCGAAATTTCAAAAGTTAAACAAGTTGGAAATAAGCATAGGGAGAAAAAGCCACGCTTTAATAAGAAGCTTCTATAAGCACTCTTTAAGCTACTAGCTAAAAACAATAAGCTTAAACTTCTATATTAAAAAGGAAATGCATTACATTAACGAATAGGTTACTTTGGCAAGATGGTAACCCGCTTGACTTCCGTAAAGGAGGTCGCGGGTTCGATTCTCGCTAGGGTGTAACATCATTTTTTATTTTCTTGTATTTTTTTATTAACACAAAAGTGTTAATAAGTGTGAGCATATGCTGTTGAAAGTAAAGAAGTGTGTATTTTGTGTGACTATTGTTCATCCATGGCCACATGAATTTTATGTTTGTGTGGCCTTTTGTAATATTTAGTCACACAAAGCATGAAATTTAATGATGACCGATTTCACATTTTGCTCTAAATAATAGCCACATGAATACTTCACGATGTGACTGCTATGAACATATTGGTCACATATAATCACCTTAAATGTGGCCATAAACATAATTTAGTCACACATTTGTGATATGTTGTGGCTATTGTAAAGGCATATAGTCACATGATCGTGCTAGAAGTAAATGTGACTATACAAATTATCTTTTGGCAAGCTAACACAAACTAAACTTTAAACACACATATTAAGTTACGTGTAATACCCGGTTGTAATTCAGTCATTATCATTCAGTATTTATCATTCAGTAATTGTCACTCAGTAATTTTCACTCATTAATGATCATTTGTCACTCATATTCAATCATTGTATTCATCATTCAGAGTAATTGTATCGTCATTCATCATCAATCTAGTTGGAGAATCGTGCGGTGTTTATCATCGTCGTCATTTCATAGTGTGCTGTGTGTGAGGAGTAGCGCACGCTACGTACTCTCTTTAGCGTGCGCTAATTGAGTACGGGTAGCGCACGCTACCTCTCAACACTAGCGCACACTAGTATGCTTCAAGCAGGCAGTCCAGAAGGCACTGGACTGCAGTTGGGTTGTAAGTAGCGCATGCTACGAATGGTAAGTAGTGCGCGCTAGTAGGTCGGAGTAGCGCACGCTATGCAACCGGTGCAGCGCGCTCTAAGGACAGATCAGGCAGAGTCCAGTGGCTACTGGACTGCATTGGATAAATGCCTAGCGCACGCTACGAGTAGACTAGCGTACGCTAATTGGTGTAAGCAGCGCACGTTGAAGCCTGTGTGTATCGCACGCTACCACGATCAGACCAGAGGACAGGAGGTTCTGGACTCCAGTACTGGGCATCAGATAATTCGTTAGCGCACGCTGATCATTTATGTTAGCGCACGCTGATTAAAGGGGGTAGCGCACACTACAATAGGTACGTAGCGCATGCCGGGCGTTTTGGAGAGTGTTCTTCGAGGTGTAATCATCAATCATCATCTTCAAGTCTTTGAGTTGGATTAATCATCACTTCATCATCTCCTTTACATCAAATCAAAGGTAATGATTTCTTGAACCTAGAATTTCGGATATTTGGGGTTTTCCTTCCAATTTCTTCGTATGAACTTAGATTGTTGTTGGAATATGTCAGATATGAATTATCTACCTTGAATGAATGTATTCCTACGGATTTAATGGCATATATTTCGGATTTCAAGAAAACCTTGGGGTTGACTTTGATATTTTGGGGTTTTCGATTAGATGTTGTCATTAACTTGAATTATGGATTCCTATGGGATTATTGATATCATTGAAAGTGTTTTGATGGTTTGAAATACTCATTTTGGTGTTGGTTTTGATATATTCGGGATTGGATATTTTCCAAGGTTGTGTTTCCTAAGTGTTCGCTAGAATGACTCAATGAGTTCGGATATTATTATATCAACGTTTAAGTTGGTTTTAATCGTGGTTAATTCGTATATTGAGCATTTGTTGGTAATTGTCATTCAAGGTTGTTCGAGCGACCGACATTTCATTTAGGACGTTGTTCGTGGAAGGACATTGTTCACCGGTGTTGTGTAAGTTAATTCTTACTCAGTTAAAAGGATATTCATTCCTTTTGTTGTTGTTCATTCATAATCATAATTCATTCATAAAGTACTAACCGTATTGAGAATTGTAATTGTCACTTAATCACTTCATTCACGAGGAACAACGGTTCCAATCATTTCATTGAGCTGTCATTCGTTTCACTATCATTTCATCTTGGTGAGTCATTATTGATTTTCGATGTCACTTTTGTTATATTGTGGCATTCCGGGTCATACTGGCGTGCCGGTTGGTATGTGTAGGATTTTCATGTCGGGCACATATAAAGTCGTGTGTTGGTTGTTGGCCTCGCATTGGACTGTGCACACTAGACGATCACTTCGTGAGATTGATTAGGTACAAGACCACACGTGTACTCGATGGATACTCATTGGTGGCTTGTGCACGGACACATTTCCATCCCGGGCGTAGTATGGCGCCATTCCTTGAGCCGTATTGTTAGTTGATTCATATAGCATGTTTGATTGTGTATGTTTTCAACACGATTGTGATTATTCAACTCTTGAGGATTGTTGTTCTGTGTAACTGACCCCGTTGGGGGATATTATTTTTCAAGTCATGGCAAGGCAAAAGCACGGGAAGAGCACGTTGACGGAGAGGAGTCCCAGTGATACTAGTAGAGGGCCTCAGTCTCTTCAGTCATTCTTGTTTTCCTTCATTTGTAGTTCCGCTGCAGAATTTCGTTTGGGATATTTATTTATTCACGGTGGTGTATTTTATCTTCATATAAAATATACTAGTATTCGGTATTGTCCTGGTGTATTGTACTTAAGCTCCTCATCGGAGTATTTGGTAATATAATGTGGTTCGGTACTACGATTATATTATTTAATTCATTAGTTTTCATTCGCCTGGTGGATCCCAGTCGGGGGTCCACGGCACTGTAATATCCGCCTAGTTTGGGGTGTTACAGAGTTGGTATCAGAGCGTGGTTTTGAATACTACCTTCCGAGTCATGTCTCATTTGAAATCATCGTTCATCAGACTAGTATCATTGAACTTTCGCGTCACGTGTGACCTGTGCAAGAGACGAGCCCTTCAGACCAAAGAACAGTAAGATTTCCTCATTTATCATTTTCATTTGTAATCAAGTCGATCATGCGAATTCATTAATCACTCAGTTCATTTCATTGTTCAGTTGTTGATCTTGAGGATCATATCATTAATCTTGTTAACTTGTTCAAGATATTCATTTCAAGAATTTCATCAGATAATCACGTCATTTCAGTTGATCATTCATGTAATCATTGTATTTGAGCGCGTATGCTCATTTTCATCATTTCATAATATAATCATAATGTGATATTCATGCGAGATATATAATTATCATATGACTTTCCACTTCAGTATGGAAAGAGCTGGCAGAGGACGCGGGGGAAGAGGCCGTGGTGCAGGCCGAAACCCAAGAGCTCGTGTTAATACACGCGCGAATGCTAGGAATAATGCTAACTCATCGAGCAGTGACGCTGCCACTCATTCACCTGGACGTGATCATTCACTATCGGGGAGTCGTACCCGGGACACAGCTCAGTCAGAAGGTGTTCGGGTTGATCCACTCGCTTTTATGCAGGGCATGATGGCCCAAATGACTCAGATGGTACAACTAATGGAGACAATGCATAACTCAACTACTCAAAATCAACAGGCTCCTCCGCCGCCGCCTCAAAGGCAAGAGAGGGATGTAAGCAGTATCATTGGCGATATCTCTCGCCAGCGACCACCTACCTTCGAGGGCTCATCTGAGCCGGCGGATATTGTTCATTGGCTTGAGCATTTCGAAAAGTTATTTGCTATGGTGGATTGCCCTGAAGGGCATAAAGTTTCAGTTGCGGCTTACTATCTTGGTAAGGGCGCACATTCATGGTGGTTATCGTTGAAGCCCACCGACGGATCATGTACTTGGTATCAATTCAAAACTCTCATGATGGAGAGGTATTATCCAGCCCCACTCAGGGAGGCTAAGTTGTCGGAATTACTCACTCCCGACCTCTGAGAGGACGATGATGTTCTTGCCATCGCCGAAAAATTTCAGGAACTTCTTCCGTTCGCCTCATCTATCATTCACTCCAAGGCGGATAAGATTAAGTATTTCAGAAAGAGGATGAAACCCCGTATGCGGATGCAGTTGCTTAATCACAATTGCACCACTCTGGCCGAATTCATTGAGAAAGCTCTTACTTATGACCTTACTGCTAAGGAGATTGCTAAGCAACAACCTTCATCTGCTGGCAAGAAGTCTAATAATCGTAATCAGTCCGACGGCAGTCAGGCCACTTTTAAGAAACCACGTGCGGGCTCTACTTTTTCTGAGCGACCTCCTATGGCACCTAAACCCACGGAATCTCAGTCCCGAGCCAGTTCGGCCATCACCTGTTTCAACTGTGAAGAACAGGGTCATTTCAGTACCAAGTGTCCGAGGCAGACTGCCACGTGCCATAACTGTGGAATTGCTGGGCATAGGGCCCGTTTTTGCCGAAGGGACTCTAAACCTACTCCAGCGTCATCTCAGGCCCCAGGACATTCAGCGGTGCAGAATCAGGCCACTCATTCAGCATCGTTCAAGACGACAGGAGCTAATAAAGGCAGAGCCAAGAGCTATCAGACGGGAGCGTCCGGTTCGGGGGCCGGCAAGCCCCGAATTTATGAGATGAAGAAGACCGACGATCCAGAGGCCTGGATGATCTCAGGTACACTCGATATTCTATCTCAACCTGTGTGTACCCTTTTTGATACTGGTGCATCGCATTCATTCATTTCCGAGTCATGTTTGAGTAGACTACGTCTGGTTAGTGCTACTAGTTGTGAGCCTTATGTCATTGGTCTACCTCACGGTAGAAGAATTATTGGAAATCGCGAGATTCAGAATTGTCCGATTCAGCTTCATGGCCGTGTATGGCTAGCAGACCTAATCGTGGTATATTTACCGAGAGATGACGTCATTTTGGGTATTGATTGTATGGATCGTCAGGATGCCATCATTAGTGTCCGTAAGCCTATGGTCACTATCATTTCAGACGATGGGGTTGAATGTGTTTTTTCAGGGAGGTAATCCCGGCTGTTCTAGTAAGGTCATTAACTTGATGAAAGCAGTGAAATTACTCAGTCAGGAGTGTGTTGGTTTTTGGTGCTATATGACCAAAACCGAGAAATCACAACTAATGTTGACGGATATTCCGGTAGTGAGGGAATATGCCGATGTTTTTACAGACGAGTTACCTGGTTTGCCTCCACAGAGAGATGTGGAATTCACAATTGAGTTGGAGCCCGGTACGTCTCCGATATCGAAGGCACCATACCGGATGGCCCCGACCGAAATGCAGGAATTAAAGAACCAACTTGAGGAGTTGTTCGAGAAAGGTTATTTCCGACCAAGTGCGTCCCCGTGGGGAGCACCAGTGTTGTTTGTCAAGAAGAAGGATGGTTCGTTTCGCTTGTGTATTGATTATCGGGAGTTGAACAGGGTGACGATCAAGAATAAGTATCCTCTACCCCGTATCGATGATCTTTTGGATCAACTTCAGGGAGCTTCAGTATTTTCGAAGATCGGCTTAAGATCTGGATATCATCAGTTGCGGATTCGAGAGTCGGATATCGCGAGAATGGCGTTTCGAACACGCTATGGTCATTATGAATTTGTGGTAATGCCGTTTGGATTAACTAATGCACCTGCGGTATTCATGGAGTTAATGAATCGGGTTTTCATCGACTATTTGGATCAATTCATGGTTGTCTTTATTGATGACATTCTAATTTATTCTCGTGACCGGGAGGAGCACGAGTTTCATCTTCATCAGGTGCTCGATGTGTTGAGACGAGAACAACTTTATGGGAAGTTTTCCAAATGTGAATTCTGGATGTCCGAAGTGATGTTTCTCAGACATGTAATTTCATCGGACGAAGTTCGTGTCAACCCTCAGAAGACGGAGGCTATCCGAGATTGGCTACCTCTGAAGAATGTTAAGGAGATCCGAAGCTTTCTCGGATTAGCCGGTTAGTATCGGTGGTTTGTTGAAAGATTTTCTAAAATCGCACAACCCATGACGAATCTTTTACGGAAAGATAAGAAATATACGTGGTCCGACGCGTGTCAACAGAGTTTTGAGGAACTCAAGAGCCGGTTAATTTCAGCATCTGTCCTTTCTTTACCGCAAGGGATGGAAGGATTTGTGGTTTATAGCGATGCATCCGGACAGGGTCTCGAATGTGTACTCATGAAGAACGGGAAAGTTATTGCTTATGCTTCACGGCAATTGAGACATTATGAGGTTAATTATCCGACCCACGACCTGGAGCTAGCAGCCATGGTGTTCGCATTGAAGATTTGGCGTCATTATCTTTATGGCGTTACCTGTCAGATATTCACCGATCATAAGAATTTAAAGTATATATTTATTCAGAAGGAGTTAAATATGCGACAGAGACGGTGGTTGGAACTAATCAAAGATTATGATATCGAGATCCTTTACCACCCGAGCAAGGCGAATGTTGTCGCCGACGCCTTGAGTCGTAAGTCCATTCAGGAGCAGATGCTTGCTCGATTAACAGTTCAAAAGGAACTTCAACAGGAATTTCTGAGACCCGAGATCGAGGTCTGGTTACAGCGGGTACAAGGGCAACTTTGTACGTTGGAGATTTCATCGCCACTTGAGGAGGTGATCAGGGTTCGGACCCATTTTTGTTACGCATTCGAGAGGATGTGACTAAGGGGAAAGCCCCCGGTTTTGTGGTCCACGAGGATGGACTTTTGCATTTTAAGAATCGGTTGTGCGTACCAGCGAATGACGAGTTGAAAAACTCGATTTTGAGAGAAGCTCATGCTACCCATTATTCCGTTCATCCAGGGTCTAGCAAGATGTATAAAGACTTGAAACAAAATTACTGGTGGGTTAATATGAAGCGAGAAGTCGCGGAATTTGTTTCGAGATGTTTGACCTGTCAACAAGTCAAGATAGAACATCAGCGACTGGCGGGTATGCTGAAACCTCTCCCTATTCCAGAGTGGAAGTGGGAGGATATTTCAATGGACTTCATCACGAGTTTGCCGACGAGTCGTCGTGGCATGAATACAATCTGGGTAATTATGGACCGCTTAACTAAATCAGCTCATTTCCTTGAAATTAAGGATACGTGGGGTCCCGAGAGACTTGCCCAATTGTTTATCAAAGAGATAGTGAGACTGCACGGTAGTCCCAAAAGTATCGTTTTCGATCGTGACGGATGATTCGTGTCTCATTTTTGGAAATCAGTTCATCGTGCTATGGGAACTCAGCTTAATCTCAGTACAGCTTTTCATCCTCAGTCCGACGGACAATCAGAGAGGACTATTAAGACTTTGGAGGACATGTTGAGGGCATGTGTCCTCGATTGGAAAGATGATTGGGAAGCCCAACTACCGTTGATCGAGTTCACGTACAATAATAGTTGGCATTCTTTGATTAAGATGGCACCTTATGAGGCCTTGTACGGTCGTCGTTGTCGATATCCTTTGTGTTGGGATGACTTATCAGAATCTATCGGCACCGAGCCCGATATGCTTATAGCCGCCCGTGTGAAGGTAGCTGATCAGGAGTCGTTTGCTGACCGCTCAGAGTCGACAGAAATCTTATGCAGATAATCGTCGTCGACCATTAGAGTTCGAGACAGGTGACCATGTTTTGGTCAAGGTGTCCCCGAGTAGTGGTATCTTCCGTTTTGGGAAGAGGGGGAAGTTGAGTCCGAGATTCATTGGACCGTTTGAGATTTTGGATCGAGTAGGCGAGTTAGCTTATCGATTGGCCCTACCTCCGGCGTTGAGCCGAATTCATAATGTGTTTCATGTCTCTCAGTTACGGAAGTATGTTGCCGACCCGAGTCACATACTTCAGTTCGACGAAATCGAGATCGTCGATGATCATTCATATGAGGAGCGTCCTATACGAGTTTTAGAGCGGCGAATCAAACAGTTGAGGAACAAGACGATTACTTTGGTTAAAATTCAGTGGTCTAGACACGGAGTCGAAGAGGCTACTTGGGAAACCGAGGATAGTATGCGGGAGAGTTATCCCGAGTTGTTTGACCCTTAGTTTCGGGGACGAAACTCTTTTAAGGGGGGGTTTATGTAATACCCGGTTGTAATTCAGTCATTATCATTCAGTATTTATCATTCAGTAATTGTCACTCAGTAATTTTCACTCATTAATGATCATTTGTCACTCATATTCAATCATTGTATTCACCGTTCAGAGTAATTATATCGTCATTCATCATCAATCTAGTTGGAGAATCGTGCGGTGTTTATCATCGTCGTCATTTCATAGTGTGCTGTGTGTGAGGAGTAGCGCACGCTATGTACTCTCTTTAGCGTGCGCTAATTGAGTACGGGTAGCGCACGCTACCTCTCAACACTAGCGCACGCTAGTATGCTTCAAGCAGGCAGTCCAGAAGGCACTGGACTGCAGTTGGGTTGTAAGTAGCGCATGCTACGAATGGTAAGGAACGCGCGCTAGTATGTCGGAGTAGCGCACGCTATGCAACCGGTGTAGCGCGCGCTAAGGACGGATCAGGCAGAGTCTAGTGGCTACTAGACTGCATTGGATAAATGCCAAGCGCACGCTACGAGTAGATTAGCGTATGCTAATTGGTGTAAGTAGCGCATGCTGAAGCCTGTGTGTAGCGCACGCTACTGCGATCAGACCAGAGGACAGGAGGTTCTGGACTCCAGTACTGGGCATCAGATAATTTGTTAGCGCACGCTGACCATTTATGTTAGCGCACGCTGATTAAAGGGGGTAGCGCACGCTACAAGAGGTACGTAGCGCATGCTACCATTGTGATCAGATGGTACTGGACTACCCAGTACACCCGTTAGCGCACGCTACGCATATGAGCTAGCGCACGCTAACTGGGATTTGCTATATATAGGACAGTCCAGTCCTTTAACGTCATTTGTCATTTCTCTTCATTTCTTCGACGGTTTTGAGCTATTCCGGGCATTTTGGAGAGTGTTCTTCGAGGTGTAATCATCAATCATCATCTTCAAGTCTTTGAGTTGGATTAATCATCACTTCATCATCTCCATTACATCAAATCAAAGGTAATGATTTCTTGAACCTAGAATTTCGGATATTTGGGGTTTTCCTTCTGATTTCTTCGTATGAACTTAGATTGTTGTTGGAATATGTTATATATGAATTATATACCTTGAATGAATGTATTCCTACGGATTTAATGGCATATATTTCGGATTTCAAGAACACCTTGGGGTTGACTTTGATATTTTGGGGTTTTTGATTAGATGTTGTCGTTAACTCGAATTATGGATTCCTATGGGATTATTGATATCATTGAAAGTGTTTTGATGGTTTGAAATACTCATTTTGGTGTTGGTTTCGATATATTCGGGATTGGATATTTTCCAAGGTTGTGTTTCCTAAGTGTTCGCTAGAATGCCTCAATGAGTTCGGATATTATTGTATCAACGCTTGAGTTGGTTTTAATCGTGGTTGATTCGTATATTGAGCGTTTGTTGGTAATTGTCATTCAAGGTTGTTCGAGCGACCGACATTTCATTTAGGACGTTGTTCGTGGAAGGACATTGTTCACCGGTGTTGTGTAAGTTAATTCTTACTCAGTTAAAAGGATATTCATTCCTTTCGTTGTTGTTCTTTCATAATCATAATTCATTTATAAAGTACTAACCGTATTGAGACTTGTAATTGTCACTTAATCACTTCATTCACGAGGAACAACGGTTCCAATCATTTCATTGAGCTGTCATTCGTTTCACTATCATTTCATCTTGGTGAGTCATTATTGATTTTCGATGTCACTTTTGTTATATCGTGGCATTCCGGGTCATACTGGCGTGCCGGTTGGTATGTGTAGGATTTTCATGTCGGGCACATATAAAGTCGTGTGTTGGTTGTTGGCCTCACATTGGACTGTGCACACGAGATGATCACTTCGTGAGACTGATTAGGTACGACCACACGTGTATTCGATCGATACTCGTTGGTGGCTTGTGCACGGACACATTTCCATCCCAGGCGTAGTATGGCGCCATTCCTTGAGCCGTATTGTTAGTTGATTCATATAGCATGTTTGATTGTGTATGTTTTCAACAGGATTGTGATTATTCAACTCTTGAGGATTGTTGTTCTGTGTAACTAACCCCGTTGGGGGATATTGTTTTTCAGGTCATGGCAAGGCAAAAGCACGGGAAGAGCACGTTGACGGCGAGGAGTCCCAGTGATACTAGTAGAGGGCCCCAGTCTCTTCAGTCATTCTTGTTTTCCTTCATTTGTAGTTCCGCTGCAGAATTCCGTTTGGGATGTTTATTTATTCAGGGTGGTGTATTTTATCTTCATATAAAATATACTAGTATTCGGTATTGTCCTGGTGTATTGTACTTAAGCTCCTCATCGGAGTATTTGGTAATATAATGTGGTTCGGTACTACGATTATATTATTTAATTCATTAGTTTTCATTCGCCTGGTGGGTCCAGTCGGGGGTCCACGGCACTGTAATATCCGTCTAGTTTGGGATGTTACATTACGTGACCATATGTACTGGATTTTGGCTACACTTAAATAATGTGTGACAAAACGTTTAGTGTGACCATATATGGCATTGGGTCACTGTGTTAGAAGTAAATGTGACTATACACATTAGCTTTTGGCAAGCTAACACAAACTAAACTTTAAAAACACATATTAAGTTACGTGACCATATGTAGATTTTGGCTACACTTAAATAATGTGACAAAATGTTTAGTGTGACCATATATGGCATTTGGTCACAGTGTTCAAGTGTGTGACATATATTTATCACTTTTAAATGCATATCGTGACTAATGCTTCAAACTTACTTTTCAGTTGTCACAAATTTCAAATTCATATGTGGCTAAATATTCAGCAAAAAATAACAGTCACTTTTAAATAATGTGTGACAAACTTGACTATATGATTTAGCCACATACACAATTACTTCATATGACCATATATGGATTTTGGTTACACTGTTCAATTGTGTGACATATATTTGTCACATATGTATATATATAGTGTGACTAATGTTTCAAACTTATTTGTATTTGCGACACGTCCCAAATTATAAGTGACTAAATAATCAAAAAAAATTACCAGTTACCTCTAGTCACATAAATATTTAAATGTATGACAATGAAATTTCAAAATGGTCACACAAGTCGGATCAAGTGTGGCTATTTATTTTATTCTGGTACATTTAGTCACATAAATATCTGACTATGTGGCCGTTCAAAAAATAGCATGTGTGATGAAATCCCAGATTTATACTAGTGCTAGGAGTATTTATTGAAAAGTGTACCTGCGATCATCCAATTGCCACAGAGCAACTAACAATGCACTTCTGCCAGGAGACAAATGTGAAATTATTACTGGAGGAGAACTGGTTTATCTCTCATTTTCAACATAATATCGACAAGTTCATCCTTCATGTCATGGAAAATGTAGCACAGGGAAAGACCCTTGATGAAGAGGAAGGAGAACAAGAGAAGAATGAAAAATAAAAAAATAAAAGAAACAGATTACCATTGAAAAAGTTAGAGGTTGAAAAAGAAGAAGTTGAAAACAAAGAAGAAGAAGAAGAAGAAGAAGAAGAAGAAGAAGAAGAAGAAGAAGAAGAAAAGGAAGTTGAGGTTGAAAAAAAAGAAGTTCAAAAGAAAGAAGAAGAAGAAAATGAGGATGAGAAGAAAGAAGAAGAAGAGGAGAAGGAAGAGAAGGAAGAAGAAAGAAAAGAAGAAGATGATGAAGACCATGGTCAGAATCCACCTGATCAGGCCTCTAGCTCAGATCACCCTGAGGAAGCACAAAAATCAAGGAATCAGGGGGAACAACCTGAGAAAAGCCCCTCTCAAAAGAAGTTATTTTCAGAGAAGAAGTCTAAGTCACCTGCAGATAAGGACAGCTCTGAAAAATCAGGAACCCCTGACAAGACCCCATCTGATCAGAGACCAGTTGACAGGCAAATCTCATCTGAGAAATCTATTGGTCAGAGGCCAACTGCAGAGGAGGAATCAAGAGAGAATATTGCTGATGCAGAGGCACCTGTATATCACCTGCCTCCTAACTTCTCTGAGATGGTCAGATGTATTGTTAAAGAAACTGTTGTCGAGCTTCTAGAAACTGAAGTCAAGCCTGATCTGCTGTCCTTGAATATAAAAATGGACACTCTTGTCCAGAGAAAGGAACCCTTTCCATAACCTTCAAATTCAAGAATGCCTCTTGGCATGTTAGATTTCATGCATAAGGTGGAGGAACAACCAGTGATGATTCTTGATGCTGGCAAAAATGGGGGAGATATAAAGCAGGGGGGAGATGAGATAATAAAGGGGGAAGAGAGAACCAAGAAGAAACAACACGAAGCACTATTGTTGATCCCTGGAACAAGCACCTTAAAGAGAAAAAATTACAGCTGCACCATCTGAAGAACCTGCAGCTAAAAAGAAAAGAACCAGACAAGACCCAGTGGTGCCAATCTAATGGGAAGGTAAAGAGATTTAATATGTTGAGGAATTCTTGCCTGCTGAAGTTGAATCCATGTGGGGAATAGCAAAGAAGGAATTTTTAGAAAAGTATTACATATAGTAAATACTTCAGGATAAAGATTGTCTCCCCCTGCAAATTTTCATTGATTTCATGTAAATCAACTATCCAAATCTATGGGAGATCCTAAAAAGAGCGGACGAAGAAAATTTCAATGCATATCATATGATTCACAACTTCAGGACAAAAGATTCCGCAATTGATATCAATGGAAATCTGGATGACATGGCTCTTCAGGAGGAGATCAAGGCCATTTGTATCAAGAACAAATATACAACCCCTGAAGGCCAATAATTTGCCTCAAATATTGTGAAGAAGTATGGTCTCACTCCAGTAGTGCAGACGCCCATTGGAGCGAAGCCATTGAAGTCACTCCCTCCTCCAGCAAGGCAGAAGAGAGGAACAGGAAGAGGAAGAGGAAGGAGTTAAACATATTGTTGTTTTTGTTATTTTTTTTCAATTACTTGTGATTTACTTGTAATTTTTGATATTTCATTAAGACTGCACTGCACTGTAATGTAATATGAAACTCTGAAAATTTATAACAGTCAACTTGAATGACAACCACTACTTGTCTCAAAAAGACTGAGTTTGATTTGTGTACTGTACTTTACTTTTGTGTAGACTTATTTACATTTGAATATTTAGGTTTTGCCATCATCAAAATAGGGGCAATTTGATAGGAATACTTGTTAGATTTTGATGATGTCATCCATGTATTCAGGATTTATTCAAATGTATGCACTAAGTACTTGGCATTGTAAAGAAGAACCAAATGAGTATCTTCTATAAGCCATTGAATAGGCTAAGTATTGATCAAGTGTTGATCAGATAGAACAATCGGCTAAGTATAGAACTGTCAAAATATCCGATAAGTTTTCAGGCGAGTTCATTATCAGGCGAGTTTTGGTCAACAGAAATATCAGACGAGGTTTGACCAAAACACAGTTGCAGCTGAGTTCTGAAGAAAGAATAATATTAGGCGAGACATTAGGCGAGCTCTGGTCAACATATCAGAGAAGGTTGACCGCAAGCGAGATAATATCAGGTGATATCATGCAAGTTCTGGTCAACAGAATACATCAGAGAAGTTTGACCGCAAACGAGTTATTATCAGACGAGGTCTAGTTAACTCAAGTATCAGCTGACGTTTGACCACAGATAAGATATTAACAGGCGAGCTTTCGGGTCAAAAAAAATATCAGCTGAGGTTTCACTACAGACGAGTCCTTTATTAGTCGCGTTTTTCGGTCAAACAGAATATCAAAGGAGGTTGACCAAACTAATTTTGTAGCCAAGTTTGAGTATCATAAAAAAGCTTAGTCCACGTCAGCAAAGCATTGAAAAGTCAACAATAACGGCAAGACACATGCGGGCGTAAAAGCAAGAGACAAAGCGAAGATTCTCGAAAGTTTAGGAATAAAATATTCCTTGAGATCCACGCTATGAAGTCTTATGAATATACAAATAAGAAAAGTGACGCGGACAAAAGAATATCTTCGAACGATTGGAATTGAAAAGGGAATCAAGCTGTGCAACGGAATGAAAAGATAAACAAATAAGTCCACTCTCCAACGGACGGATTTGTTACAACAGATTCAACGGCTATGAAGAAACTCAAGATTCGTACTATAAATATCTGAAGAATAGATTGAGCAAAGTACGATGCCAATAATACATATAAGCGATCAAAGCAAACAAAGCATACAAAAGCAATCTATAGCATCATGAAGAGCAAGCTTAAAAGTCATATTCAAGAGAATCTCTTTAGTTGGAGAAGACAACACTTCTGTCTTTAAGTTTGAGTATGGGGTACTTCTTTGAATGAGATTCTCAAAAGTTTTGAGGCTGATAAGGCATGCACGGGTTCTTGATTGGAAGGTGACAGACAGCTTGCGAGTTGTTGAGGCATCCAAGGGTTTTCGATCAAGAGGTGCTAGGCAGCCAAAGGGAGTTGCAACGACCAGGGGTTTCCACTGGTTGGAAGCTGTTGTAACTGTGTGAATCATTGTAACATTTATCACTGCTTGAAAGTTATAGTGAATTCATCTCCAACTGGTTTGGTGAAAAGTGGACTATTAGAGGATTACCTCACCTCTGAAACCATTATAAGTGCTTGTGTGTTTTAATGTTTTAGCATCATACTTAATTGATGCATACATATTTACTGTTTCATTTCTAGTCATCTTTTCTTCCTCATATTACCCGACAGTTGACTCAGGTTACCTGATCAGTTGAGTAACCTCACATGAACCTTACTGCAGCTGTGTTTTTGTAAACAGTTGAATTCAGTAAAAGTTTTATAATTCTATTCACCCCCCCTCTAGACTTATTCCTGACGACTTGTGACCTTCTTTCCCCAGGCAAAGTGTGTGTGTGGAGAGGCAAGTTTGTGCACAGTGTCTGCCTTGTCATTCATCCACTCTACATCTAGGATGGGGTGAATGAATGACAAGGAAATTATTTACATTTGGCGTTGGTTCCCATCTTCGATGCACTTCCATTTGGGAACTGTGTGGGCGTGGGGGATTTTGTTGTGAATATTGTGTGCATATGTCAATGCGGATGTGTAGGTCAAGTCAAGCATGTTTAGGAAACAAGTATGATGGATGAACTTGATTATGCCCAGTGAGGTTTTTGAGCTTATATGTGTATATATATCAAACACGTGCTTCTTTCATTGTGAAATGACTTGATGGTTAGTGTTGTTCTACAACTTGCCTGCACTTCTATTTGAGACCTCGATGAATTGAGTGAGGTGTTTAGATGATTAAGGCACTTTTCTTTCTTAAAGCCATACAGCTTAAAAAGCCAACCCTCTGAATTGTCCATTGCTTAGCCCCTTTGAGCCATGATATGTTTTCTTGAATCACTTAAATTATGCCAAGATAAACATTTCCTTACCCAGTCGTGAGAACTCTAGGTATAATAAGAAGATGGGAGGGGTGAACATGATAAATTCACAGGAATCCATGGAAATAGGCAATATTTAAAAAAGGGCAGTATGCCCACATAGAGAAAAGCCTATTAGAAAGAAAAGAAAAAATGAACAAGAAAAAAATATAAAAAAAATATAATAAGTCCCCAAAAGAGTTGAATGTGCTTAGGCCCAGGAACATAAGTAAAAAGGGCAAGGTTATTAGGGAATTGAGCTGCAAAAATGCCCAGGCTATACCTAGTCTGAGTTCTCAAAATGACCTGTGCCCCTGACAAATACTTCATACCCCTGTCTTAAGCCTAACATTACAACCAAAAGAAGACCTTTTGATGAGCACCAATAAACTCAATCTAAGTAGGTGGAGATTCTAGAAGGCAGGCACGCCTATGGGACACCTAAGCCATTACAAGTCAAGAGTGTATACACGTCGGGCATACACAGAGTGAAAGAGTGTGGTGAGGATAACCCATATTCATGTTCAATATTTACTTGTTGAATACATGCACCATTAATTGACTTGCTTCTGCCTTCATGTTTATTAGCATTTAACTATGCCTATATTCTATGTGTCTTTATTTCTTTCATTTCAGGTAAGCTGCGCATGCATGCTTGAGGACAAGCATAGTAAAGTGCGTGCGTGTGATCAGCCCAATTTGTGCTCTATTTTTGTTATGTTTTGAGTCAGTATTTAGGTATTAGTAGAGTCTTTTGCATAGTGTCTTGTGCTTAGGAGGGCACATTCTGGATGCAGGGTACCAGGGCAGATAGCAGGGCATAAAGGACAAGTTCTGGAGGTATTTGGGCGGATAGCAGGATGGCAGGAGAGGAGCATAATGGTTTGGACATTAAAGCGTGATCGTAGGCTGTACGACGACCAATGCGAGCTTGGGCAAAGGCTATCGGATAAGGAAGAGCTGAGAAGGAAGGAGATTCTTTCCTTTTTTTCAGCTTGGTCGAGGAAGGAAACAAATATGTGCAAGAAGTCAAGTTCCCCGAGTCAACCTAGTAGTCGTCATAGATGGGCTTAGTTCACGATCCAATATAAAAGTATAAATATGCATGCATCATTCGAGCAACAATACACCTTCACCGGAGCTGCATATTTTACTTTACCCTTATGCTTTTCATTTCGAGGGTTGTGAGGAAGAAACAAGTCCTACGGGCAATTTCTCAGGCTCCCTCTCCATAATCGAACCCTAATTCTCCGTCAGTCGTCACCACCATAGTAGGCCACTATCCTACCATCAAAATTGATAGCGCGGAAATTTGAATGATGCGTCGCCGAGATGAAGGCCGTGTGATCCATCGAGTTATCATGAATCATCGTAGCAACGGGCAGAGCCCGTGCCGACCTTTTATCTAATAAATGCATCCCTTCCAGAAGTCGGGGTTTGTTGCACGTATTAGCTCTAGAATTACTACGGTTATCCGAGTAGCAGGTACCATCAAACAAATTATAATTGATTTAATGAGCCATTCGTAATTTCATAGTCTGAATTAGTTCATATTTTTTTCTTTAAAAAACCTCAAAATATATTAAGAATAGAAAATGAGGGTGGAAGACTTCCTCTACACGCCCAGGAGACCGAGGGTGGCTAGATCCTCAGAAAGCCAAATTCTTTAATAACCAACAAGTCGGCCCAAAAGTAACCTAAAAACCCGAAAAGCTAGTGTTCGTAATATTTTCTACTCCTAATATAAGGAAAGCTCATTTTATCAAGGCGAATCATCCCACGAATCTTCCCCATGAGATCATGACAGTCCGAGTAGAAATAGTTTCTATGAAGGCACCCTTGATTCGCAAGGTAAGTCTTTTCTTTCTTTCCCTGGGTTCCCAGCAGGTTGTGGTGATGCTAAAGATAATGTTTCCAATTATTCCGACCCTTCTTTTGCGGCAGTGGATGCTGACGGTATCCGAAATTATCATGTTCCCCAGTTACATACCCCCCTCCCCCCCCCCCCCCGTGATTTCGGGATAGTTCAAACTAGGGTTGCAAACAAATCGAATAATTTTGATTCGATTCTATATTCGTATTCGTATTGTTCGATTCGTATTCGGAAAAATCGAATTCGAATTTGAATAAGAATAATTTTTTGTATTCGTAGATTTTTCGAATACAAATACAAATATGCCAATATTCGATTCGATGCATTCGAATATTCGATTCGTTTATTTATGTAATATTTGTAATATATAATATATATTAGTTATATAGTTTTCTAATACATAATATATGCTAGTCAATATAGTTTAATTATATAGAATAAATATATAGAGAATATATATGTTATGTATTTATTAAATATAATTTTATTTTATAATATAGTTTTTATATTTATTTTTAGTTAAATAATTTATTTGGAATATACATATATATAAATAATTTCGAATCGAATATTCGAATATTCGAATTTTTTTAACGAATCGAATACGAATCGCATTTTGAATTCGACTAAATATCGAATTCGAATTCGAATATTCGTCAACTTGATCCAATTCGAATAAAATGTCTGAGTGTTCGGTTCGATTCGATTCGTTTGCAACCCTAGTTCAAACATAGTGTTGTTGATATTGGTTCGGATCGGGTAGTTATCCCGAAGGCTGCAAAGGCTACCCTGGTCCCTCTGAAGGTAACCTTCGTGGTGGTCCGGCCCCGCCCTCTATCGGTACTCGATAGCCTTTCGCGGCGGTTGTCTCTAATGGACCTTCTTTCGGGGCCCGGATTGGGTCCATTGATACCGCAGCGGAGATTCCTACGACGGTCTTCACCAAATAGAAATGCCAGGAGGTTTCTGCTGTTTATAAATTTGCGTTAATCGGAAAATTTTCATTTGGTAGACCCATGAATGAATCGATATCTAATCATTTGAAAAGTTCTGGATTTGGTGTGTGTAAGGTTCTGTTTCTTAATGCTAAACATGTGCTGATTTCACTGGGTAACGAAGCTCCCTACACTAAACTGTTGCTCGGCCGTGCATCTCATGTTTTAGGTTGTCTGATGAGATTGTTTAAATGAATTAGTTCATACTTTTTTTTTAAAACAAATACCCTTTATATAACTGTAAAGGAAACAGTGGTGGAGCCAATCCCACCGACACGGCCTCTAGATTAGAAGATCGAGCTAATCTGAAAAAATTTACAAAGGAATACATCATCTAGATCTAATGTATGGGGTGCCCATCCTATCCAGTTTGATTAGTCCTAAAACAAAACCCCTAATGTTATCAACTTCGAAAAACTCAAAATTGTGCTTCAAGCATCCTTCATTCGCCAAAAAATCCGCAACAGAGTTTTCTTCGCGGTAAATGTTGGATATACGGACATCCATCTTGTTCATAAGGTTATGGGTGCGTTGGATCAAGTGTTGGGTGTGCCAAGGGGTCGTAGTGTTTTGGGTAATCATATTCAGGACTACAAGGGAATCAATTTCGACCCAAACAGTCCTAATGTTCCTATCATGACATAATTCAAGCCCCCACCATATGGCGTAAGCCTCAGCATAAGTATTCGTTTGATTTTCCAAGAAGTCATGGAAGGCAAAAATGGGTCGGCCAAGGTGGTCCCTGAGCACACCCCCGGCAGCTGCGATCCCCGGGTTACCCTTACTAGCCCCATCAGTATTTAATTTTACAGATCCGGGAGGGCGTTTTAGCCAAATTACAACAAAAATTTTAGGGGATTTACTAATTTTACATACATTAATATCAAAAAGATCACAAAAAGTCGGAGCTCCCTTCCAATTAATCTTGCCAAAACTCTTGATAGCAAACCACACCGGGTTGGTGACACGCTGAGCTGTAAAAGGGATGTTCTTGACATGTTTGTCATTCCTGGAACACCATATGAACCAAAAAATTAGGTTCTGAATGATGTAAAAAATATGACACTTACCCACACCCTTAGAGAACCAATTAGATAAAACAAGATTGATGTTCTCCGTATGCATGTGGTCAATTCCTGCAAAAATAGAAAAGTTAGACCAAACCGTGTAGGCCACCGGCCCTTTTAGGAATAGATGGGACGAGATCACTTTTTCCTGACAACAGAAACAGTCATCATTAGTAACAATAATACCCCTGTTACGCGGGCCATCAGGGGTAGAAATCCAATTATGCAGTAGTCTGATGATGAAAAGAGATATGGTAGGAGTTAAAGTATGATTCCAAAATTTTAGCAAAAATAGGTGAAGAGTTTTGGATTCTTCTAACAGCATTCCACGTAGATTTAAAAGAAAATTTGCTATTAGACTCAAATTTCCAATGAGGTTTACAGCTGGTCCCATGAGTAGGCAGGGCACTTATAAAATCCTTGATGTCACTAGGGAGAAGGCCTGGAAACTTGCTCCAATCCAACCCAGTGTCATCCCAAAGATTGCTAATAGTTATATTAGATCTAGTACGAGGGTTGAATTTGGATAATGGGCTAAAAGAGCACCAGTTGTCATGCCAGAATGATAAATCCCCATTCCCCAAACTCCAGTGAATCTATTTCTCAGCCTGATTTCTAACCTCACACATTCTTTTCCAGACATTAGAATCATAGGGGTCGACTTTAAGAATGGTAGGGTGTAAACGTTTACCATATTTAGACATAAGAGTACAGGTCCAGATATTAGAGGTGGTTCTAAACCGCCAGCAGAGCTTAATTTTAGTAGATTTAATGATGTCTTGGAGGTCTCTAAATCCTATACCTCCTTCCTGATGGGTATTACACATTCTATTCCAAGATGACCAGTGAAGTTTCTTAATATTCTCCCTAGACCCCCAAAGAAATCTATTAAAAAGTCTTTCTAGGTGTAAAATCACATTCTTGGGGGGCCTGAGGAGCTGAAGAACATAAAAGGAAATAGAACTGAGAGTAGTTTTTATCAGCTCCAATCTCCCTCAGTAGTGAGCACATGATGATTCCATGATATGATTTTCTTATGGATTTTAGTAATAATGTCCCTGTACATGTCAAAAGTTTGGTTGCCCTTTCACAAAGGGGCTCCCAGATAAGTAATGTAGAGGGAGTTGGGTTTGAAACCAGTACTAACTTGAACAGACTCAGCTAAGGGGGGTGGGATTGTGGAGAATAAACTGACTTTTGCTGGAATTCACAAGCTGGCCAGAAAGATCCTCATAATTATGCAAGCAATTGTTAAGATAGATGATGTTATTTCTATTGGCCTTAATGAAGATGAGAACATCATAAGCAAAGGCCAGGTGAGAAATTACTTATTTCCTAGTTTTTAAGTACATAGAAGGATGAGCAATGAAAGTATGATCAATACTGCTGGACAAATAATCAGCAGCAAGCACAAATAACATTGGGGATAGGGGGTCTCCTTGCCTCAAACCTCTTTGAGAGTTAAAAAAACCAGTAGGGACACCATTAATAAGAACAGAGAACCACCAACTAGAAATACAATTGTGAATCATAGCTATCCAGACCTTAGAAAATCCAAAGCCATAAGAACTTGATATAAAAATTTCCAATTGAGTCTGTCATAAGCTTTTTCCATATCTAATTTAACAATCATATTCTCACTACATCTAGAAATGTCATGAGTCATGTCCTATGTAGTAAGAATGTTATCAGTGATCATTCTAGCTTTCATAAATACTGATTGTGCAGGGCAGATAGTTTAAGCAAATAAAGGCTCAACCTTTTCCCCAGGATTTTAGAAAATATTTTCTGAGTGGTGTTGCACAGGCTTATAGGTCTGTAATCTTTCCAAGATTGAGGAGAATCAATTTTAGGGATGAGGGCAAGAGTAGTAGAGGTGTAAAATTTAGGAAGGTTAGTGCCAGAGAAGAAATCAATAGAAGCTTCTAAAACATCATGGACAATAATATCCCAACAAATCTGAAAAAACGTGGCACTATACCCATCAGGTCCAGCAACCCCATTAGAATTAAGGTCAAAGACAGCTTTCTTAACTTCCTCCATATCAGGAGGGGAACAAAGAGATATTTTGTCACAATCATTGATCAATTTGGGAATTAAAGATGGACTAATGTGATTAGTTTTAGGGTTATTATCAGCAAAAATATTAGCAAAGTAATCAGTAGCAGATTTAGCAATTAAGGAAGGATCATTGACAGGAGATCCAACTATAGTGATCTGCCTAATGCTGTTTTTACTCCTTTTGAGTTTAACCAAATTATGAAAAAATTTAGTGTTTCTCTCCCCCTCCAGAATCCAGTTCATATTAGCTTTTTGTTTCCAGTACTCTTCTTCCATTTTAAGGGTCATATCAAGGTTCTCTTTTTCAATCTTCAAATTAATTAAATTATGAGGGAATGGGTCATTGTCAAAATTGATTTCAGCTTCCTCAGCCCTATATTTGGCTATATATATGTTAGAAAATAGGTTACCAAAGTGGTTCTTATTCCATTATTTCAGGGTGAATTTGAGTCTTTTAAGTTTATTAATAAGCTTGAAAAGGCCCCTGTCAGCAGTAGGAATACCCCAAGAATCTTGAATAATATTAAGGAATTGATGGTGTTTAACCCACATATGTTGAAATCTGAAACAAGATTTAACTTTAGGAGTAGGATTGGCAAAGGAGTAAATGAGGGGGTGATGATCAGATGTAAATCTGGGGAGATGTTTGAAGAAGGGGGAGGGGAAAACACTGTAAAACTCCACATTGCAAAGGATTCTATCCAATCTTTGCCAAATAAAGTCACTGTACTAGGTGAAAGGAGGCCCACAGAAGCTCCTTTCAAAAAAATTACAGTCCGTGATGGATTCATGAAAGTCATCCATTTCAGCCTGGATGGGGGGAGGCCTACCTCTCTTCTCAGATGGTTTGAGGATGATGTTGAAATCACCTCCTACCATCCAAGGTTCATAGATGGGGCAAATAAAAGCAAGATCATCCCAAAGCTGGGATCTCTCAGATCTAGTGTTCCTACCATAGACAATGGTCAGAAGAAAGGTATTGGGGGATGTAACACCCCGAGATATTCGGAATAATTACAGCGCCGTAAACCCTTTAAGTAAGGATTTACAAGGCTAAATAAAAGAAATGCAAATATAATTCAACCTTACAACTGAAGTTCAAAATACAGAACTGGTTCAACTGATCCAAAGAGTTACCTTATACAACCATATCGAAAATGACATTATTAAAAACACACGTACTCGAGTACTAAAGTGAACCAAGAAGATAAATCACAATAACAATAAACATCAACCACATCACTGAGCCATTTCATCGTCCTGTCGGTACTGTGGTTGCTTCCCCGCTCCTCGGCTACCTGAACATCAAAACAATGCTAGTACAAGTATCATAATACATAAATCATCAGTGCATCATAAAATATGCAAAACGGACTTCCGTCATCGGAATCCAACGATGTGAATCCTCACGATTCCCTCAACGCAATACAGGGTAATCCAGCGATCCAGCGCCCTTGGTATAGATCCCCATGATGATCCCGTCGGACCAACGCATGGTGGAAAACCCGTCAGTGATCCAGCGCCCTCAGCATAGATCCCCATGATGATCCCGTCGGACCAACGCATGGTGGACATTCGATCCAGCGCCCTCAGCATAGGTCCTCATGACCCCCTCGGATCATTTATATCATAAACCAATCAATTATGCATACATATATGCATTTCAATATGCTCATCAATACGAACAATTAACAACGAATACCACGAGAAATTAAAGAAATAAATCTCATATTCGACAACATGAACAAAACCATACGCATGATCAAAGTTCCAATATAAATCAAACTCAACATATGATACTTGCCTCGAAAATGGCAAGATTGAAATACTCCAACAAATGACACGCGTCCGTATGCCACCGCCCCTCGATCGTCCCCTATGCAAGGCTCGGACCTAAGAAATAATAAAGAATTCCTCTCAAGTCGTACGAATGTCTAACAATCCGGTTTACGGCCGCAAGCTCTAAAAATGAATTCTGCCTGAACTACTTAGCGCGCGCTACGTACTCTACGTAACGTGCGCTAAGCCTGCCCGTTAACGTACGCAAATAATAAATTCTAGCATACGCTAGCTGTGTACAGACAGCCCTCTCTGATCAGCCAACTGTCCTGCCTGATGTCATAACGTACGTTACGTACCAAACATAGCGCACGTTATTCATTCCCGATAGCGCACGTTAATATGCCTATTTTAGCGTGCGCTAACTGTGCATGGCAGTTTACTACTGGGCAGAAACTTGAGCTAAAGGTGATGAAACTCATGAAATCTTTAGTGTTAATACATGCCATCTCCGTGCATATCATGCTCATACGGTTTGTGAAAGATCTTTACGTATTAAATGACTACGAGACACAAGGATACGTATAATCATCACAACACCATAATTCATCTTTGATCTTCAAGAAAAATATCCTAAGTTCAATCCATTTCATGTCCCAAAACATATGATTCCTTTATGTAAGGGCATAAGAACTTGGTAATCTCCATATACTGGTCATAATCGGTTTTGAAGATACATGAATATGCTTAGGAGTCCATATACTAAAAAGGTTCAATGGATTATATGATGAATAAGTGCCGAAACGTCAAAAATATCCTTCTAACACATGATGCTCGACTACTAACGAATTTAACTGACTAGATAATCCAAAATCATGATCAAAACGTCCTTCAGAATATTACTAATATTGGTGAAGAATCACCTACCTCAAAGTAGTGAAGAACACGAAGGAAGAAATCCAACACCGAGAGCTTGAACAACAATCTCCAATGATCTACAATCTTCAAACTAGTGCTAGGAGGATGATATGAGAGGTTGAGGAGGGAGGAAGTAACTCTCTAAGCTCAAAAATTCAGATTAGGGAAGTGAAAATATCTGAATAATGAAAAAGTAAGTTGTCCTATATATAGGAAATGGTTATTGGCGCGCGCTAGTCCCTATCCATAGCGTGCGCTAACGGCCATACGAAACTTACTGACTTCACTGTACTCAGCGTTTAGCGTGCGCTATCCTCATATCATTAGCGTGCGCTACCGCGTTGACTTGGCTTTTCCCGAAAGCCGTCCAGGTTCATCCCGACATGATCCGACCGAAATCCTCAGCCGATCTCACCTAGCACCCTGTCTTAATCATGCTGACTACATATAGCGTGCGCTAAGGTTCATGCACAGCGTGCGCTACGGATCCAAATTAGCGTACACTACACTTAGTCGATAGCGTGCGCTACATGCGCAGAATCACAATTTAAATCACATTCATGAAATCATGCGCTCAACAACACCGGATTATGAAATACGGAGAATAATACTCAGATCAAAATGCAACAATTACACTATCACAAGTTCCAAATACATATCAAAAATCTCGGGTATTACATCCTTCCTCCGTAAAAAGAAGTTTCGTCCCGAAACTTAAGATGAAAACAACTCTGGATATCTAGTCTTCATACTGTCCTCCATTTCCCAAGTGGCCTCTTCAACTCCGTGTCGTGACCATTGTACTTTAACCAAGTGTATTGGTTTATTCCTCAATTATTTGATCTGACTCTCAAGTATATTGATTCGTCTCTCTTCGAAGGTGCCATCATTCGCTATCTCGATCTCATCGAACTCAATGATATGACTGGAATCCGGTACATACCTCCGCAGTTGGGATACATGAAACACATTGTGAATGTGACTCAGCGATGGCGGTAAGGCCAACCTGTATGCTAAATCTCCAACTCTCTCGAGGATCTCGAATGGTCCGATATATCTTAGACTTAGCTTGTCTTTCCTCCCAAAACGGAAAATTCCTCGTGTAGGAGACACCTTCAATAGTACGTGGTCCCCAATGTCGAACTCTAGAGGGCGACGACGTACGTCTGCATAAGACTTATGTCGACTCTGGGCAGTCAACAGTCTTTCTCGAATCAAAGCTATCTTCTCTTGAGTCTGAACTATCAATTCCGGTTCCATCCCGATCAAGTCTGAAGAATCATCCCAGCACAGGGGTGATCGACATCTTCTCCCGTACAAAGCTTCAAATGGTGCCATCTTAATAGAAGCATGCCAACTATTGTTGTAGGTGAATTCAATCAACGGCAAATGAACTTCCCAATCAGTTGACCAATCCAAAGCACAAGCTCTAAGCATGTCTTCTACTGTTTATATAGTCCTTTCGGACTGACCGTCTGTCTGAGGATGATAAGCCGTGCTAAAGTTCAGTTCGGTCCCCAAAGCCCTGTGAACTGCCTTCCAGAAGTGCGACACGAAACGACCATCTCGATCTGAAATAATGGTCTTCGGTGTCCCATGTAATTTGACTATCTCTGCAATAAATACTCGCGCCAATCTCTCGGGTCCCCAAGTATCTTTAATTCCTAGGAAATGAGCCGACTTGGTTAGTCGATCAACTACAACCCAAATCATGTTCATTCCCGTATTGGTCCTTGGCATACTGGTGATGAAATCCATCGAGATGTCCCATTCCAAGATTGCTTCTTTCACGTTATTAGGAGCTTCCCATTCCAAGATTGCTTCGACTTTCTTCTGGTCCACCTGAACTCCGTCAGATGATATCGCATGCCCAAGGAAAGTTACTTCCCTAAGCCAGAACTCGCATTTGGAAAGCTTTGCATACAGCTGTTCCTTCCTCAAGGTGCTCAAAACTACATGCAAATGCTCGGCATGCTCCTCTGTGTCTTTCGAATAGATCAAGATGTCATCGATGAAGACGACCATGAATTTATCCAAGTATTCTAAGAATACCGAATTCATCAATTGCATAAATACCGCAGGAGCATTGGTAAGTCCAAATACCATCACTACAAATTCATAATGCCCGTACCGGGATCTAAAAGCAGATTTCGGTATAACCGATTCCTTAATTCTCAACTGATGGTATCCTGATCGCAAGTCAATCTTCGAGAATACCCTTGCCCCTTGCAGTTGATCAAACAAGTCGTCGATCCGAGGTATAGGATACTTATTCTTGATCGTCATTTTGTTGAGCTCCCTGTAATCAATACACACTCGGAGGGATCCGTCTTTCTTCCGGACAAAGAGAACGGGCGCTCCCCAAGGAGAAACGCTAGGTTGAATATAACCCTTCTGTAATAATTCCTCCAGTTGCTTCTTTAGTTCATACATCTCGGTTGGCGCCATGCGGTATGGTGCTCTGGAAATAGGAGCGGCTCCAGGCTCTAATTCGATAGTGAACTCCACTTCTCTCTGCAGAGGTAACACAGGTAGTTCGTCAGGAAATACATCTGAGAACTCATTCACAACTGAAATAGATGAGAGCTCTACTCCTTCCTCTTTCCTCATGGCATAGCACCAAAGTCCATGACATCCCTGCTTCAGTAATTTCACGACTTTCATTGCTTTGATCAATTTTCCCGAGCTTCCCGGTCTCCATCCTTGGAATAAGTGTTCAGATCCGTCATCAGCAATGATAGAAATGACTCTCTTTCGGTAATTTAGAATAGCTCCATAACGGTTGAGCCAATCATCTCCAAGAATTAAATCGTCACCGTAGATACCAACTACAATAAGATTCGATGGCCAATCTCTCCCTCCTATGTATTAATCGGAAAATCTCTAGTTTCTGTGGTTCCCACAATTTTCTCTCCGCTCGGTAATCCCACAACATAAGGTTCACAATCATACAAGCACGAGATTTTCAAACGATTAACACAGTTCAAAGATATAAAAGAATGCGTAGCTCCTGAATCGAATAAGACACTAACTGGTTGCAAAAGGATTTGAATCGTACCTGATGCAACAGTTGTGTTCTGATCGTCTGACTTCTTCATCTCGTAAATACGCGGAGGAACGGACCCAGCGCTGGATGCCTCTCTTTTCCCAACATTCTGCTGCTGGAAACCGCTTTGCTGCGTCTGGTTTACACTAGTGTCCTTCGGAACCGGTATAGGAGTGCGAGTACCAAAAGATCGAGTCGTATTTCCACAAAATGTTGTGCGATGCCCTTCCTGTCCACACTCGAAACAGGTCACAGCAGGCGCGAAACAGTCACGTCGAACATGCCCCGCTTTGCCACAGTTATAACATTTCTTCCCTGCGTCTGAAACGATTGGTGCTGCCCGGAACTTCTTTCCACCTCGAGAAGGATGCGGAGGCCTCCTGGATGAATGAAAAGAGGACTGACCCTGCGAGGCCCACTACTCTTATTCTCCGTGAAGTTGCCCGACACCTTCTGTTTCTTTGCTTCCGTTGACTTTTCTACTGCCGCCTCTTTCATATCATAGGCCAGTGCTTTGTCCTGATACTGTCGCAAGGTGGTACATTCAAATTCAGACATATATTGTTGAATTTCCGGCTTCATTCGCATGTCAAAATGAAAAATCCTCTCTGCCTCGGTCCTGACCAAGTGGCGCACATAAGTCAACTGATGATTAAAAGTCTTAATCACGTCTGTCACAGATGCTTCTAAATTTTGTGGTGAGAAAAACTCCCGGACTCGGGCCTCTCTAACTGGGCGAGGACAATACTGCGCTTCCATCATTAATTTAAACTCCGTCCAGTCGACATTATGCTCCTCAGGTCGAATGGCCTCCCACCAGTCGAAAGCCTCCCCCGTCAGAAGATACTGGGCGACCGGAACCTTTCTGTCGTTGGGACAGTTAATCCCCGCAAAAATCTTCTCTAACTCCTTCGGCCAGTGATCCCAAGAAAGTGTCTCAGCAGAACCGTCAAATTTCGGAGGATGCAATTTGATCACCTCAGTAAGCCATTTATCTCCCCGATTATCCACGTTATGCTGCTGTCCCAGCGCCGTCTGCATGCGATCAACAACTTGAGAAAACTGGTTTATCTGAGCAACCACCTGCTGAAGCACTCCCGGCACATTAGGATCTGAATTATTATTTGCTGATCCCTGTTGTCCTCCGGAATGGGAATCCGTTCGACTAGCGGTTATTTCTGGGGTAGACACCGAATCTTCCTGTCTCGCATTTCCACGTCCGCGTCCACGACCACGTCCGCATCCACAACCTCCTCTCAACATACTGTAAACACAAATACTCAATATCCAGGGCAAACTTTCTAAAAGAAAGTCCGTCAATATTCACAAAACATGAATTAAATAAAACGGTAGTATTAGAGATTATAAAACTTACAACCATGGTCCACACGACGATGCTGGCTCAGCAGTGATGTTACAAACGACCAATAATCAAATAACGTAAACAGACCCAACTAACCCGACTGCCAAGATATCCATGAATCTTAGCTTCGATACCATATTCTGTAACACCCCGAGATATTCGGAATAATTACAGCACCGTAAACCCTTTAAGTAAGGATTTACAAGGCTAAATAAAAGAAATGCAAATATAATTCAACCTTACAACTGAAGTTCAAAATACAGAACTGGTTCAACTGATCCAAAGAGTTACCTTATACAACCATATCGAAAATGACATTATTAAAAATACACGTACTCGAGTACTAAAGTGAACCAAGAAGACAAATCACAATAACAATAAACATCAACCACATCACTGAGCCATTTCATCGTCCTGTCGGTACTATGGTTGCTTCCCCGCTCCTCGGCTACCTGAACATCAAACAATGTCCACCCCGAAGGGGTTAGCAAAACAATGCTAGTACAAGTATCATAATACATAAATCATCAGTGCATCATAAAACATGCAAAACGGACTTCCGTCATCGGAATCCAACGGTGTGAATCCTCACGATTCCCTCAACGCAATATAGGGTAATCCAGCGATCCAGCGCCCTTGGTATAGATCCCCATGATGATCCTGTCGGACCAACGCATGGTGGAAAACCCGTCCAGCGATCCAGCGTTGAGGGATCCAAATTAGCGTACACTACACTTAGTCGATAGCGTGCGCTACATGCGCAGAATCACAATTTAAATCACATTCATGAAATCATGCGCTCAACAACAATGGATTATGAAATACAGAGAATAATACTCAGATCAAAATGCAACAATTGCAATATCACAAGTTCCAAATACATATCAGAAATCTCGGGTATTACAGGGGAGAGGGCAGAGGATATCCTAACATGGAGGATATTCCTAGTGTCATGTAAGACATGAGCATTAAAATTATAATCAGTAAAAATCCAGATATGATTGCTACAATTAGCTACCACGGAATTAAATCCCAAAGGTCCTCAAAAAAATTTATTTATTGGGGTCCACTTTAGGTTTAATGATACTGAAAATGTTAAGTTTATTCTCATGGTTCAAGATTTTAAGAATTTTCTGGGCCTTGGGGTTACCCATACCTCTAATTTTCCATATCATTATATTAATCATTTTGATGATTTAGGTGCCAATCTCCCACTTCTTCTTAGATCATCTTTATTTTTATTAACATTATCAGTATGCTTCGAATGTAAAGGCAAACCTTCTAAAGAAGGGGCAGGAAGAGCTATAACAGGAGCATGAGGATGAGAAGATTCATCCTCAGAGGAGTCGGGCTCCTCCTCCTCCTCCTCCTCAAGAAGAAGAGGGCTGAAAGAATTCCTGATTGGGGTGGGGTCATCTTCTCTCTCAGAGTCATTGTGAGTTGTAAGCATAAGTATGGGGTTTTTTTGTGGGTTCTCATTAGTGGAAGAGGATTCAAAGGTAACACTATTAGCAAGTTTTTTGGCAACAGTTTCAACAACTGGGATTCCAGGGATCACAAAGGTATCAAAAGTGATATTCTGTGGCCCTGAATCCATAAGGGGTAGGGGAGGATCTACAGGACTAGTATTGGCATTACTAGATTGTATCTCTTTCATCAATATGTTCTGGTGGACCTTTTATTTAACAGGGCTACCATTAACTTTGGTACTCTATTTTCCCTTATGCAGAGGGGTTTCACCCAAGTCAGGTTGCTCAGTGTTATTTCTGGTATTTTGAAGTTTCTTTTCAAAATTAGCTGGTCTAAGATTTTTGTTCTTAATGTAGCATAACTTTTCATCATGGCCTATATGCTCATAGAACGCACAATATAAAGGTTTTCTTTCATAATCTATTAAGCAATCCATTGAAACATCACCACATTCCACAGCAACTTTAGGGGGGGGGATTAAGCAAGTTAACATCAACACAAGCCCTGGCGTAATTCATTCTAGTTCTAAATAACGTAGCATCATCCACTTTTATGAATTCACCCACACAGCTAGCTATCGTTTTTAGGCATCTCATGTCATACCACTGAAGAGGTAGGTTAACAATTTTTATCCAGACTGGGACTACCGGGAGTTCTTTTTTAAAACTAAAATCAGGGGTCCATTTAAGGATCCTCATCAGAAATTGTTGGATGGTAACTTCTCGGTAGAGCCGAAGTTTGTTAAAAAGTTCTTCATTATCAATTGTGATTAAAACATGTCTCCCATTTAGGTACTGCACTTTACAATAAGGAAACCCTACTTTAGACAAGGTTGAGCCGATTACCTCATGAGAAGGATTACCATACAAGAACTTACCCACTAGGGCAAATTTGAGGACTTCTGAGGCTTGTTCACATTCCGGTAGTGTGAAGACTGCCTTCGGAATCTCCCCTGAGCGGTCAATTTTGCCAAACTTTTGGTTTTCCACTGAAGGCCCCTTTAGACTCCCGCATAGGTTTTGGTTGTTGCTGTTGTTGGTAGATCTTTCCCGATTTGTGTTTCATCATCCTCGCTTGGACATAAGGATTCGAAAATTTCCCCTTCTTCGTTGCTGGATCTTGGGTTAGCCATCAAAATATTTTTGGGGTTGTCCGCCGCAAGAGGAACTTTACTGTTGTTGTCCGTCATCTTCGTTTTGGATGGAATAATCAACGGGCTGAAACCCTTTTTGCCAAAGTTTATAAAATTGGTTGTGAGGTTGTTCAGAATATTAGCACTCGATTTGAGGGTAAATTCTCGAATTCGGGTGGGTTTGTAGGAGAATAAGGTTGGAAGTGCTGAATCGATGGAGTGGCCATCGCTGGAAATGAGATCTGCCGCAATGAGGAGGCGACAAGGGAGAAGAAAGGCCGTGAATGGCTATAATATGAGTGCTAACGGTCACAGGAAAATGAAAATAAGGTGGAGTGACCGAGGAAAAGAAATCGCCAGTCTAGAGAGAAGGCAGAGCGAAAAATCTAGAGAGAGAGAACTCAGCTTCTGAATTTGAATTTGAATTTGAATTTAATTCGTTCATACTTTTTTTTTAGTTCATACTTTTTTTTTAAAAAAACCTTTATATATCTGAAAAGGAAACAGCGGTGGAGCCGACCCACCTACACGGCGACTAGATCAGCGGATCGAGCTACAAACTACAGCACTCAAAAACAGATCATCTAGATCTAATATAAGGGGTGCCTAGTCTATCTAGTCTAAGAAAACCCCGGAGAAGCCCACTAATATTATTAATGTCATACAGTTCAAAATTGCACATCACACAACCTTTGTTGGCCAAAATATCCGCCACGACATTACCTTCTCGATAGATGTGTGTTAGCCGAACATCCATCAGGTCAATTAATGTGTGAATCCGTTGGAGAATATGATTGGTGTGCCACGGTCCAGTTAATTTCTTGGTAATTAAATGTAATACCACTTGAGAGTCTAATTCTACCCAGGCCGTAAAGATGTTCCTGTCATGACAAAACCCAAGCCCCCGCCAAGCCGCGTACGCTTTAGTAAAGGTAATAGTTTGTTGACCAAGATACTCGTAGAAAGCAAAAATTGGTTGACCCAAGTGGTCACGCGCCCCCCCCCCCCCCCCCCAACCCCCGCTGACCCCCCCTAGATTACCTTTATAAGCCCCATCAGTACTTAATTTTACAATACCAGGGGAGGGTTTAATCCAAAGAACTATAGTAGTTTTAGGAGGCCTATATATTTTACGATAATTGATCTCCAACAAATCACAAAAAATTGGGGCGCCTTTCCAGTTGATCTTGTCATCCTTCTTGATGGTAGCTAAGTACTTCCACACACAGTTGATGACACGCTGAGCAGTAAAGGGAATTTTCTTGACCCGTTTGTCATTCCTGGAACGCCACAAAAACCAAAGAATAATGAAAACCGGGATAATGTAAAAAATATGGCAAGAACTAGTTCCTTTGTTGAACCAATTGGTTAAAACAAGGCCAATGTTATCTGTATTAAGCTGGTAAATTCCTGCCAAAAAGGAAAAGTTAGCCCAAACACAATCAGCAATTGGACCTTTAAGAAACAAGTGTGAGCTGTTTTCCATGCCCTGGCAACAAAAACACGCATCATTAGTAATAATAATACCCCTGTTGCGAAGACCATCAGGGGTAGGGATCCAAGTATGCAAAAGACGAACAATAAAAAGAGATATAGGAGTAAGAACAGAATTCCAAATTTTGGAAAAAATATTAGTAGGAATTTGGGATTTTCTAATCGTTTCCCAAGCAGATTTAAAAGAGGAGCAGTTAGAACTCAACTTCCAAAAAGTTTGCAAACCTGACCATGGGTAGGTAATGCACAAATATAATCACAAATATCACTCGGAATCAGATCTTGAAGCTTCAAAATATTCCAACCAGTATCATTCCAAACATTTTGACCAACAAATTAGATTTAGTGCCATGGTTAAATTGGGATAGGGGACTAAAGGAACACCAATTGTCATGCCAAAATGATATATCCCCATTTCCATGCCCCCAATAGATCCAATCCTCGGCCTGAAGTCTCACCTCACACATTCTCTTCCAGATTGTAGAGTCATAGAGATTCATTTTGATAATTTTAGGGTGGAGCCGTTTACCATATTTAGCTTTGAGAAGATTAGACCAAATATTAGAATTGGTCCTGAAACGCCACCACAATTTGATCTCAGCAGCCTGCATAATATCATTAAGGTTTCTAAAACCCAGACCACCCCCTGCAAAGGAAAACATAAGTGATTCCAAGAACACCAGTGAAATTTTTTCTTATTATCCCTAGAACCCCAAAGAAATCTATTAAACATCCTTTCTAAATTAGTGATCACATTTTTAGGTCTCAGAATTTGAGGCACATATAAAGCCATAGAATTCAGGGTAGATCTAATCAGTTCATTCTTCCCCCACTGGTCAAATAAAAGTGATTCCAGCCTTGAACTTTTCTTTGAATTTTGGAAAAAAATATACCTGAACATATCAAAAGTTTGGTTCCCCTTCCAAAGGGGGGCATCCAAATAAGTTATAGGGAGAGCAGAGGGCTTGAAGCCAGTGCATGAGTGAACAAGATCACTAAGGGTGTCATTAGAGTTGTGAAAGATAAACCGGTTTTTATGGGTGTTAATAAGCTGCCCAGAAAGGTCCTCATAATTGTGTAAACATTTATTCAGGAAAATGATATTGTTTCTCCTGGCTTTGAGGAAGATAAGAACATCATCAGCAAAAGCTAAGTAGGAGACATTAGCATTAACATTTTTCCTAGTTTTGAAGTACATATCAGGATTCTTATTGAAAGTAATATCCAGAATCCTAGAAAGGTAATCAACGGCCAAAACAAAAGGCATGGGTAATAGAGGATCGCCTTGTCTAACACCCCTTTGAGAATTAAATACCCAACATGAGAACCATTAATCAGAATAGAAAACCAGCAATTAGATATGTTGTTCTTAATTAACTCAATCCAAACCTTAGAGAAAGGCAGCAAGAACCTGGTATAGAAAATTCCAATTCAGTCTATCATAGACTTTTTCCATATCCAATTTAACAATAAGATTCTCAGCACATCTAGAAATATCATGAGTAATTTCCTGAGCAGCCAAAATGTTTTCAGTAATGATTATATTTTTAATAAAACCAGGCTGGGATGGGGAAATCAGTTTAGGAAGGAGTTTACTTAATCTCAGCCCCATGATATTTGAAATAATTTTTTGGATATTGTTGCAAAGGCTTATTGGTCTGAAATCCTTCCAAGAAGAAGGGGAGTCAATTTTGGGGATTAAGGTTAAGGTAGTGGAAGTGTAAGACTTGGACATAGTGGTACCTTGAAATAAATCAATAGTAGCATCAAGAACATCATTAGAGATGATATCCCAACAGGTTTGAAAAAGTAAAGCATTGAATCCATCAGGGCCAGCCACCCCATTAGGATTCAGGTCAAAGACAGCCATTCTCACCTCATTTAAATCAGGAAGGGCACATAACATATCATTATCATTGTCAGAAATGATGTTGGGGATAATATCCTGGTCTATTTTGTCAAGCAGGGGATTATTGTCAGCAAACAAACCAGAGAAGTAATCAATGGCAGATTGTGCAATAAAATCAGGATCAGATATAATCATGCCATTACAAGTAGTCTGCCTTATACTAACTTTGCTTCAATTGATTTTAACCAGATTATGAAAAAAAATTGTGTTCCTCTCACCTTCGAGAGTCCACTTAATATTGGCTTTTTGTTTCCAAAATTCTTCTTCCATAGAGAGAATATTGTTCAAATTGGATCTCTCTTTTTTAGCGGTGGAAAGATTAAAATGAGAGGGATCATTATCAAACTTGAGCTCAGCATCAGCTGCCTGCTCCTTAGCTCTAGCTATGTTATAAATAAATCCCCAAATTGACACCTGTTCCAATCTTTAAGAGTGAACTTCAATTTATTAAGTTTCAGGGTCAGCCTATGAATTCCTCTGATAGAAGTAGGAATAGACCAAGATTCATTAACAGTATTCATGAAAAGATGGGGTTTAATCCACATGTTTTGGAATCTGAATAATGTTTCAATCTTAACAGACTCATCAGAGAAATTACAGAACAAAGGATGATTATCAGAGGTATATCTGGGAAGATGTATGATGGAGGGGGTAGGGAAAAGGCCAAACCACTCAGAGTTGAAGAGGATTCTGTCCAATCTCTGCCATATGAAATCACTGTGCTAGGTAAAAGGGCTACCAGAGAACCCTCCCTCAAAGAGATTACAATCCATAATGGCATGAAAAAAATCATCCATTTCAGACTGGATTGGGGGAGCCCCCCTTTTTTTCAAAATTTTTAAGCACAATATTAAAATCCCCACCAATCATCCATGGCTCATAATGATGGCTAACAGAACTCAGATCATCCTAAAGGTGATACCTATCCACTCTGGTATTCTTACCATACACAACAGTAAATAAAAAGGGCCTAGGAGTTAAAGTAGAGGTGATTTTCAGGTGGAGAATATAAGCTGTATTATGTAAAATCTGGACCAAGTTGTTATTGTCATGAAACACCCGAATATGGTTACTAACATTAGCAACAACAGAGGAGAAACCAAGTAATCTGCAGAAAAATTGAGGGTTAAGATCAACCTTAGGCTCAATAATGCCCAAGATATTAATTTTATTCTCTATAAATCAAACTTTTTAAAAAAATTTGGGCAGATGGATTGCCCATGCCTCTAATATTCCATATTATTGTACTAATCATTTAGAAGATTTAGGGGCTAGTCTATCACTTCTTCTCAAATCTTCTTTATTTTTCTGGTTAGTATCCATCTCTTTATGTTTAGAATTCAAGTTGACATTTTCTTCATTGTTTTGCACCCTAAGAGCCAGCACAGTAATCTGAGTGGAACTTGGGATGTCCTGAACAGACTAAGAAATGCTGGTGTTGGGGGAGGTATCCCATTCAATGTCCTCATCTAAAAGAATAGGACTAAATGAGTTCCTGATAGGGGTTGGATCATCATCCTCATCAGAGTTAACAGTCACCATAAGAATTGGGGAACCTGGGGGCTCATTCTTTTTCCTTAGAGGGTTGGTTGGATGAGGTAGCTTCAGTGTTCTCCTATTTCAGAGAGGTGAGGGGGTATTTTTCCTGATTACCTATGACAGAAGTCCCAATCTTAGACTTTTCCCCTTCATTAACAGGTGATGTGGGGACTAAAGAGAGTTTTGATGGGTTCACAGGGCTATCAATGATGATAGTCTGCTCTCCATCAATCTCTTTATTTAGGGGTTCTTCAGGGTGGGCAGGGATCTCATTGGGGTTGAGAGCCTGTTTACCCTTATCCACATTAGACTTATCCTTCATGTTTTTATTCATATCAAGTGTAGAGATGATTTGTTGTCTCTTTTCCAAAGCCTGGGGCCTCAGATCCTTGTTTTTTAATGTAACACATTTTCTCATCATGACCAATGTGCTCACAATGAACACAATACATTGGTTTTCTTTCATAATCAATCATGAAATCCATAGAGACTCCACCACATTCAATAGCCACTTTAGGGGGGACGGGTTTAACAGATTAATATCCACACACACTCTTGCATAATTAAGTCGAGATCTAGTTAAAGTAGCATCATCAACTTTGATAAAATCACAAATACAACTAGCAATAGTTTGTAAGCATCTCATGTCATACCACTAGAGAGGAAGATTGACAATTTTAATCCACACCAGAACCAGTGGGAGTTCCTTTTTAAAACTAAAATCCGGTGTCTATTTCAGAATATGCATAGGAAATGGTTGAACAGAAATTTCACGGTGATGTCTGAGTTTGTTAAATAACTCTTCGTTAGCCACCGTTATTAAAATGTGTCTGCCATTTAGAAATTGTATTTTGCAGTAAGTAAATCCCATTTTAGAAAGGATTGAGCCGATTACCTCATTGTTGGGCTTATCATATGAGAATTTTCCAACGAGAGCCAATTTTAGGGATGCATATGCTTGTTCGCACTCCAGAACTGTGAACACCGCTTTTGGAATTTCTCCAAACTTGTCGATTTTGCCAAATTTTTGGTTATTCGCTGTTGTTCCTTTAGTAATGCCAGCATAGGTCGCCTTAGATGTTGAAGGATTCTTTGTATTTTGTTGAGTTTCTCGAATGATTTCTACCTCTTCTTGTGTTTCGGGAACCTTCTCATCCTCGCTGAGGGGTTCGAGGATTTACCCTTCTTCTTCACCAGATTTAGAGTTTTCCGACCTAGGGTTTTCCGCCGATTTTGGATGAATCCTGTTGTTTTGTTTGGCCGACTTGACTTTGGTTGGTAGAATCGTCGGCCTGAAGCCCTTTTTTCCAAAGTTTATCAAGTTTGTTGTGAGGTTGTTCAGAACGTTTGCACTCAATTTGAGAGGGAGGTTCTCAAATTCGGGTTGTTTTATTGGAGACGAAGGTAAGGAACGTTGTGTAGATGGAGATCCCATCACAAAAGGTGAGGTCCGCCACACAAAGGCGGCGGCAGAGGGAAAAGACTGCTGTGAACGGCTATAAAAATGGTGCTAGCGGTCACAATGAATTGAGAGAGAAAGCGGTGCGACCGAGAAAAAGTATCGAGGGGTAGAGAGAAGGCGGAGCGTTTTCTAGAGAGAGAAAAATTACACAGCTGAATTTGAATTAGTTCATACTTTTTTCACAGTCTGAATTAGTTCATACTTTTCTTTTGTTCATACAGAAAATGAGGGTGGACGACTCCGTCTACACGCCCAGGAGACCAAGGGTGGCTAGATCCTCACAAAGCCAAATATCTTGACAACCAAATCAACCCAAATGTGGTCTGAAAGCCCAAAAAAATGCTACTGCTCATAATATTTTCTACTCCTAATATAAGAAAAGCCCATTTTATCAAGGCGAATCAACCCACATATCTTCCCAATGAGTCTGTGACAGTCCGAGTAGAAATATTCTCTATGTAGGCACCCTTGATTCGCAAGGTGGTCCGCAACCGCATTTCTTTCTCTAAAAATGTGCGAGTATCGAATATTAATATTAGTAGCCATTTTTTGGATTTTAGAGATTAAGACTTGAAGCTGCCACTGACTAGCGGACTCAGAATTCACCAATTTAATTGCCGCGGTAGAATCAACTTCCACCCAAAGATTCTGAAATCCTTTCTCCACACACAGGTCGAGACCTCGCATATCGCAAAAATTTCCGCAAAAGTATTAGATTACTCTCCAATAAATTCAGAGTAACAAAATATGGGAGTACCCCTGTGGTTCCGAAGAATCCCACCGGCTGCCGCTAGTCCCGGGTTGTTTTTGGCCGCCCCGTCCGTATTCAATTTGAACCACCCGATGGGAGGCGGAGCCCAACGGACAGCCTTCAGCTTAATTTTGGGAGGCGGAGGGATCGAGATGCACAGTTTGGCCGCAAAACCTTCTCCCTGATGCCAAAAGTGCTAAGCCTTCCTAGGAATCTTAATATAGTGAAGGTAGTTCCAAACTCTAGAGCAGACCCGTTTAGCAGTGAAAGGGATCTTATTAACTCTTTTATCATTCCTACAACACCAAAGAAACCAACAAATAAGCAAGGGAATGATGTGAAAAATGTGTAATTTACCTTTTGCTTTGTTGAACCAAATCCTTAGAAATTGGTTCACACTGATGATATTTGGCCGAGAGTGGCCTTCAATCAAGTAAAAAACATCCCAAACTTTGAAGGCCACGGGACCGGCGGCAAGGAGATGGTGAAGACTTTCTTGACCACCACAACAGAAACAGGAGACGTTAGAAATAATGCATCTCTATGCAAGGCAATCTGGAGTAGGGATCCATTTATTGAAAACACGAACCATAAAAATAGAAATCGTAGGAGTGATAATAGCATTCTAGCACAGTTATAAAATATTATTAACCTCCTTGCATTGTCTAATATGCTCCCAAGTGTTCTTAAAAGAAAAATCACAATTAGAGGAGAATGTCCAACAAGGTTTAGAATTAACCACATTTGCCGGAAGGGCACAAAGATAGTCACAATAATCAGGGGGAATAGAGGCCTGCAGTTTAGATTTATCCCAGTCCCCATTAGACCAAAAATCTCTAAGTCGAGCTTTTGATTTAGAAGGGTGTAAATTAGTAAGTGGGCTAAAATCACACCACATATCATGCCAACAATAGGCATTGGCTGTACCACTATTCCAAAAAATTTGATTGTCCGCGAGATGCCTAATGCCGCACAAACGCTTCCAAATGATCGAATCAAATGGGTTAATTTTAACCACTATTGGGTAAAGCCTCTTATAATATTTAGCCATAAGAAATTGAGACCATATATTATAGAGGTCCGAAACCTCCACCACAATTTATACTCTGCAGTCTTAATGATTTCATTAAGATCCCGACAACCAATACCTCACTCACTAGTAGGATAACAAAGTTTAGTCCAGGACGCCCAATGCATTTTCTTATTATCATCATTAGACCCCCAATGGAATTTATTGAATAGCCTCTCAATGAACGTGATAACATTAGCCGGAGGTTTAACCAATTGAATACAGTAAAAGGCAGTAGAGTTTAAAACCGCTTTGATTAATTCAATCCGACCACCTAAAGAGAGAAGATGTTGGTTCCACGTGCAAATCTTAATTTGGATTTTGCGGATAATATCATGAAACATAGCAAAAGTGGGATTCCCCTTCCAAAGAGGCACCCCCAAGTAGGTAATCGATAAACTAGCCATTTGAAACCCCGTAATATTGTGCACAAGATTAGCCAAATTAGGGGGAGGGTGATGCATGATATAGAAGCTTTTAGAATTCTTAATTTTCTGATCTCAAACGCTCTCGTAGTGATTAAGCTGGTTGTTAAGAATATGCAAATTGCTCTCTGAAGACTTTAGAAAAAGCAGAGTATCATCGGCATATGATAAATGTGAAATCTTAACATTCTTGCGAATGATATACGCCATTTGAGGATTATTAGCAAACATGTCATCAATGCATCGAGAAAAGTAATCCGACACAATAACAAACAACACAGGAGAAATCGGATCCCCTTGACGCAACCCTCTCCCCGATTTAAAATAGCCAACCGAACAACCATTAATTAAGATCGAGAACCAAGCAGTGCTCACACATTGTTTAACCAAATTAACCCAAGTAGTAGAGAATCCAAAAAGGGCTAAAATTTTGAAGAGGAATTCCCAATTAACCCTATCGTAAGCTTTTTCCATATCAAGTTTAATAACAGTGTTCAATTTCGATCTAGAGATGTCATGGACAACATCCACAGTCGTGAGGATATTATCCGTGATGAGACGATCTTTAATAAAACTAGACTGAGAAGGGACAATAATGCGGGGAATGATGCGAGTAAGTCTCTTAGTAGGGATTTTAGAAATAATTTTGTAAGACGTATTGGAAAGGCTAATTGTAAATCTTTCCAAGAGTTGGGTGCCGAGATTTTAGGAATCAAAGATAAAGTAGTGGAGGAATAGGCTTGATAAAGAGCCGTTACTCCAAAGATATCACACACAACTTCATGAACATCAGAAGCAATAATATCCCAACACTCTTGGAAAAATTTACAATTAAAGCCATCAGGGCCCGCAACACTATCACCCTCCATATCAAAGACAACCTCCCGCGCCTCTTCCAAAGAGGGGTTTTTGCAAAGCTCAGAATTATCCACATCAGAAATCATAAAAGGAATGAGGTTATCCTTAATTTAAGACAGATCAGTGGCATCGTTACGAAAATCTTTGTTAAAAAATCTGACGGCCGAATCATTGATATCATTAAGATTGTCCGGGATAGTACCATTATCATGAATATTATGAATAAAAATTTTACTCCTATTCTTCTTGACTAGATCATGAAAAAATTTCGCATTCCTTTCCCCTTCCATAGTCCATTTAAGTCGAATTTTTGTTTCCAAAAAGTTTCTTCAACAGCCAAAGCAACGTTGAGGGCTATATTCATAGACTTAAGATGTTCAATGTTGGCATTGGTTTGGTTGGAGTCAAAATTCTCCTCCGCATTTTTCACACATTCCTGGGCTTTAGCGACTTTATCAAAAACATTACCAAAATGAATATTGTTCCACTCCTTGAGGGTAAGCTTAAGTCGGGTAAGTTTAAAACAAAGTTTCTTCAGACCAAAAAATGGAAGAGGAATTTCCCATGATTCCTTAACGGTGTTCAAAAATTTATGGTGTTGAGTCCACATATTTTGGAACCGAAAAGATGAGGCGGGAATATTCTTCAACGTACTAAATTTACAAAGAAGAGAGTGGTGGTCCGAAGTGTATCTCGGAATGTGTTTTATAGAACAAGAGGGAAAAGTATTAAATCACTCCGAAGAGAAAAAAAACCTATCCAACCTTTGCCAAATGAAATTACTGTACCAAGTATAGGGAGAACCTTCAAATCCCCCATCAGTAAAATTACATTCAAGGATGGCATCCCTGAATTCTTCCATTTCTGACGGGATATGAGGATTATCCCATTTTTTCTCACAAGGATGCAGAACGATATTAAAATCACCCCCTACCATCCAAGGAATTTGGGATTGACACACACTAGAGAGGTCTTCCCACAAGCCTCTACGCTCAATTTTAGTATTCTTCCCATACACAATCGTTAACAATAAAGGTTTAGCAAGGGAAGAAGATAAGACGGACGTGTGCAGCAATTGGTCCGATCCCAAATATGGTTATTAGAATTCGCAACAACCTTATCAAAGCCGAATAACTTACAATAGTAATTAGCATTTAAGTCTACTTTAGGTTCGATGAGAGCCAAGATATTAAGATTATGCTCTTTTTTCAAGAGTTTAACAATTTTGGGCAGAATCATTGCCAATACCTCTAACATTCCAAATAATTGTATTAATCGTTTAGGGGCTGTTTGTTTACCTCTGAATGGTGACATTCATAGGTCACCTCTGAATGGTGACATTCAGAGGTCACCTCTGACCGATTCAGAGGTTGGGGTTGTTTGGCAAAAAAAACACCTCTTAATGGTAACAATAGCCTCTTAACCATTTTGCATGTTAGAACACTCTCAACCATTTAAAGGTAAACAATTTCCAGATTTGCCCCTCCTCTCCCATACCCTGCTGCGACGCCTCCTTCCTCTCCCTCTGGGAAATTCCAGTGTGAGTGATTCCGGCGACGTGAGAAATTCCGACGATAGATCGCTAAATTTGTAATGCAATACTTTGCCGCACGACGAACATGACATTCTTATTATTATTTTTTTAAATCAAGAATTATTATGCATAATTGTTATTATTATTTTTTAAATTAATTTAATTAAAAAAATATTATACATAATTATTATTATAATTTTCTAAATGAATTAAATTAAAAAATATTATACATAATTATTATTACTATTTTAAATGAATTAAATTTAAAAATATTATACATAATAATAATTATTATTATTATTATTTTAAATGAATTAAATTTTAAAATATTATACATATAACTAATGCTTGCGATCAGGAAGAAAATTAAGGTTTTTATATATAAAAAGGAAAGATTTTGGTACGCAAGAGGAGGAAAAAATGGGATTTTTAAACGCTACTTTTATACATAAAGGGTAAAATGGTAATTTGTTATCATTCAGAGTTACCATTCAGAACAGTTATCAAACAACCAAATTTTATTCTGCACTCAACCATACAGAGCCTCTCAGTCATTCTGGCCTCTCAACCATTCTGCATTAAATCATTCAGTAACTGCCAAACAGCCCCTTATACTGGTTTCGTCTAGTGGCCACTTTTGAAGTAGTCTTATTTTTATTCTCTTTAACATTTTTTACCCAAGTTTTCGAAAGATCCGGTTTGACATTGGCTTCCGAGGTGACCGGAAGGGCACATACCATCTCTTTATCATGGGGTTTTGGATCCCCTATTTTATTAGTATTTTTCCAATTAGGTAAATAACCATCCACATCATTTTTAGAGGAATCAAGGGAGGGTTCAGATCTACCATCCTCAAAGTCTTCCCATGATCCGAATCGTCATCCGAAGATGAGAGTTTAAAATTTTTTGGTAGTAAAGGGGGACTTTGAGAATGGTCGGAACTTTCCCCTGATTCATGTTCAACAACCAAAGCACCATCCATAGCAGATGTATCAACAGAACCCACAGGGAGCAAAAAAGGGGGTTCAGACGATATAAATGCCCCAGCAGTAGGATCCAGCTCGTTAGGAGACCACCGGCGCCAAAGCATGCCCCGCTGGACACGGACGAATCTAAAGAAGGAAAACAGCCGCGTTCGACGACACGAGTGACAGGGAGGCGCTCGTGCTTGGCAAATTTCTCCCCGGCTAGATACGAACACGGGCTCACAACTCTCCCTCCTAGTGGTTGCCGATGATACACATTTTGGCACGACGCCCCGCGAGGCCGGACATTAGCGCGGGGGGTCGACGCGTAGCGCCTGCAATCTTATTCCCCGTGTCTGGGTAACTTCGCATGTATCGGTTTGTTTGGGTCGACAGTGGCGTTGGCATGAGTCGAGCGATCCCGCGTAAGCGTCTAGCCGGCGAGAACCACCGGCCGATGAGGCATCACCGGGGAGGGGCAGGGGGTGGGGGGAGATGCCCGTCCAAGGAATGCCGGGGCGCCAAGCGCCCCAGCTCCCCTTGTTGGAACAATATTTTTTAGATCGTTTTGATGATGTATTATTAAAACCAAAATTTACTTAAAACATTCTTTCTCTTCAGTTAACGTACGTAACACATATCAATTAACGTACGTAACATTCTATAGTTAACATACGTAACGCATCATTTATAACGTACGTAACATTCACTATTTTTCGTAAGTTTTTCTGTACAGGTAACGTACGTAACCCGGATTATATAACGTACGTAAGGCTTGAATTATTCTGACCGTTGGAAAAGCCACTAGCCGTTGCAACAAGTCGTCTCAATCAACGGATCTTTGACCAAGATATTACGTACGTAACCAGGAGGTTTATAACGTACGTAACGCATTTCATCATATTTCACTGGACAGTTTCGGCACTTTCATTACGGCCGTTATTCGGCTCATATAACGTACGTAACGTACGTAACGTACGTAATCCGCATCATATAACGTATGTAACCCTTGATACTGTTCCAACGGGAAATTGAGTTCAAGAAGGCTATAAATAGCCACCTTCATGGAGATTGAAGATACACAAGAATTCTAAGCTTACAAGCATACTCAAGCAATATCAAGCAAACATTCTGAGAGATATTCTTATTCTAGATTGTGATACGAGAAGATTTGTTCTATAATTTCCAATCTTCATTCTTGTATCTTAGAGCGATATATCGTGAAAGCCGAGTTTCTACTCGCACTTATTTTTTGTATTGGTTATCTTGTACCTAGAAAAACAAGAGTGTTTTTGTGAGGTTGTTCTTGAGCCCAAAAATCAAGAAGTTGTAAGAAGTTGGCACTAAACTAGAAAGTGCAAATTCCAAGTTTTAAAGAAAAGTCCTAGTCGATAAAACTAGGTAGGGGACGTAGGCTTCGTTAATAGCCGAACCTCTCGAACAATTTCTTGTGTTCTTTCTTTTCCGCACTTTTATTACTCCGCTATTTTTGCTTCCGCACGAAAAGAGTACAATACTCTTAACCGCACTATTCAACCCCCCCTTCTAGTGGCGGTATCAATCTAACAATTGGTATCGGAGCGGTCTCTTCATCACCGGATTAACACCCGCTAGAGAAAAGATCCAAATGGCCTTTATCCACTCCTCCGTTGAAGGCAACGCTCTCAATCGCCCTCCTTTCTTCGATGGTTCAAACTTTATGACATGGAAGAAGAAGATGTCCATCTTCATCCGAGCTCACGATATTGAAATATGGAAGGTCATTGCTCTTGGACCTACCATTCCTAAGAAGTCGGATGGCTCTCTCAAAAGTTTCGAAGAGTACGACGATGCCGACTGGAAGAACGACCACTTCAACAGTAAAGCCACTCAATTGCTTTATTGTGCTCTCAATCCAGAAGATCACAATAGAATCTCTTCCTGCGAGACGGCAAAAGAAATCTGGAAAATGTTAGAGATCACCCATGAAGGTACGAGTCAAGTCAAGGAAACCAAAATTAATATGCTTCTTCACGATTATGAACTCTTCACCATGAAAGAAGAAGAAAGCATCACCACTATGCTTGACCGTTTCTCGGCAATCACAAATGGGCTAGCTTCATTCGGGAAACCGATATCAAGCAGTGATAAAGCCAAGAAAATCCTTCGGTCTCTACCAAGAGAATGGGACGCCACTGCTACGGCTATTATGGAGTCGAAAGACCTCAATACTATAGAATTCAGCGCTCTCATCGGATCTCTCATCAATTATGAGATCGTCATCAAATCTCGTAGCTCGAAACCAAAACCTAAGGAGAGAGAAAGGACTATCGCTTTCAAAGCCAAAGAAGAAAGCGACCTAGAGGATGAACCTATCGAAGAAGAGGACGAAGAAACCGCCTTTTATGCCAAAAACATAAAGAAATTTAAAAACCTTCTTCAAAGGCGCCGGAGAGATATCAAGCAAGAATCAAGGGATGAATCCAAAAAGACTCACTTCCCTCAAAACAAAAAGTTCGACAACACTTGTCGAAGGTGCGGCGTTCCAGGCCATTTTGCAAAAGATTGTCGTGCTGCTGCTCCAATAAGTTCATCAAAACCACCTCATGAAAAGTTCAAAAAGAAGGAGGTTTATGTCGCCACATGGAGTGACGATGATGAGGACGATGAACCACAAGTCCAAACCAATCTTGCTCTAATGGCCCGCGCATCCGAAGAGAGAGTGACGAAGAAGTCGAGGTTAGTGATTCTCATGAAGAACTACTTGATGCTTTTGAATCTCTAAATAATGAATACGAAAAGGCTTGCAATAGCAATAAAGATTTGAAAAAGAAAATAAAACTCCTTGAAATTGAAAATGCTAAATTATTGAAAAACAAGGAAGTTTCTATTGATCATACAAATTGCTTGGAAACTGAGAAAATTCTGAAAGATGAATTACATAAAACTCAGAAAGAATTTAAGCTTTATGTCAGAAAATTTTCATGTGGTAATGACAAATTCGAGCAATTATTATTTGGTCAAAAATTTTCTCTTTCAAAACAAAGACTTGGATATAATTCATTTCCAATGAAAAAGTCCTTAGAAATTACCACAAAAGATTCGGACACTTTAAAAACGGGTATCCCATCATGTCCAAAATGTTTAAAACCTGGACATACCGAAACCTACTGTCGAAACTCTAGACGTACTATAAGGGTTAAGCAGATTTGGGTACCAAAAGGGACCGTTATTAAAAACCAAGTTTTTGTATGTAACTCTTCAGGACCCAAATTAGCCTGGGTACCTATAAAACGGAAGAAAATGGTTTTTGTAGGTACAAGCAAGGAAGACAACATTATCAAATAAATGGTATGTTGATAGTGGATGTTCAAACCACATGAGTGGAAATGAACATCTCTTCACGGAGCTGAAAAAGGAAGATCGTGGCAGTGTTACCTTTGGCGATAATAAAAAGGGCCACATAAAAGGGACAGGTAAAATCGGTAAGAAACCTTTACCCACTATTGAAAATGTTCTATTTGTTGATGGACTTTGCCATAATCTCCTAAGTGTTTCCCAACTATGTGACACCGGTCTTAAATTAATTTTTGAAATTACGCATTGCACGGCAATGAGAAAAGACCAAATCGTTTTTATTTGATTGCGCTATGGAAATATTTACATTGTTGATCTCCAAGATGAATCTTCGTTTAACGAAAAATGTCTACTTTCATACGATGAAAATGCCGTTGTTTGGCACCGAAAATTGGGACATGCCTCTTTACCACTTCTTTCAAAATTGGCCAAAAATGATATTGTTCGTGGTCTACCAAAACTGAATTTTAGAAAAGACCACATTTGTGAGGCCTGTATTAAAGGTAAACATACAAGAGGCTCGTTTAAACCAAAAATGGAAATATCCACTTCGCATTCTTGAATTAATTCATATGGATTTAATTGGTCCGTCTCGACATGCCACTAACAGAAAACTTTATACCTTAGTTATTGTCGATGATTTTTCTAGATTTACTTGGGTAAAATTCTTAGCCAATAAAGATGATGCTTTTAACGAGTTTGTTAAGTGGTGTAAGGTTACCTGGAAGGAAAAAGAATTACCGATTATCGCCATTCGAACCGATCATGGTGGAGAATTTGATTCTAATCTCTTTGAAGATTGGTGCGATAAATATGGTATTGGGCACAACTTTTCGGCACCTCGGACACCTCAACAAAATGGAGTTGTCGAGAGGAAGAATCGCTCTCTAGAAGAAATGAGCCGAACAATGCTCAACGAGTATGGTCTTCCTAAATACTTTTGGGCCGAAGCCGTTAACACTGCTTGTTATGTTATTAATCGTGTCCATCTCAGGAGAAATAAAATGATGACTCCCTATGAGATTTTTAAAGGTAAAAAGCCCAATTTATCTTATTTTCATCCATTTGGGTGTAAAGTGTTCATTCATAATAATGGAAAGGACAATTTGGGTAAATTCAATTCTAAATCAGACATTGGAATTTTTCTTGGTTATTCTACTAATAGTAAAGCTTATCGTGTATTTAATTGTAGAAGAGGCTCGGTAGAAGAGTCCATGCATGTAAAATTCGATGATACAGTTTTACCCCCGAGAAAGGTTGTTTTTGATGATGATGCAGGTATGGTTCCAGCTAAAGAAGTATCCGAAGTATCAAAGGAGTTGGAGAAGCTCGACGTAAGCTCGGACAAACAGGAGGAAAATACTTACAACCTTCCTAAAGATTGGGCAAATGTGAAAGACCATCCGATGGAACAAATTCTCGGAAAAATCGATGAAGGTGTACGAACTAGGAGAAACATAAATGATTGTATTAACAATATTGCATTTATTTCTCTTACAGAACCAAAGAACATCGATGAGGCCATAAATGATGAGAATTGGGCTATTGCTATGCAAGAAGAGCTAAACCAATTCGAAAGAAATAAAGTTTGGGAATTAGTTCCCAAACCTAAGGCAAATCAATCATTGGTACCAAATGGGTTCATAAAATCAAACCGATGATGATGGTCTCCTATTAAGAATAAATCGAGGTTGGTCGCCCAAGGTTATAATCAAGAAGAAGGCTTGGACTATGAAGAGACGTCGCTCCTGTTGCTCGTCTTGAAGCTATTCGTCTTCTCTGTGCCTTTGCCGCATACAAGAAGATCAAACTCCATCAAATGGATGTAAAAGTGCGTTCTAAATGGAATCATCCAGAGGAAGTTTATGTCAAGCAACCTCCGGGTTTTGAAGACTATGATCATCCTGGATCATGTGTACAAGCTCCATAAAGCTCTCTATGGATTAAAGCAAGCTCAGAGCATGGTATGATCGTCTAAGCTCTTTTCTTATCTCAAATGGTTATAAAAGAGGAAATGTTGATAATACTCTGTTTATTAAGGTCTTAAATGATGATATGTTAATTTGCCAAATCTATGTGGACGATATTGTTTTTGGTGTAACTAACGAAACTCTGTCCAAGGAATTTTCAAATCTTATGAAAGGAGAGTTCGAAATGAGTATGATGGGAGAGTTGAAAAACTTTCTCGGACTCCAAATTAAGCAACTCAATGACGGAATATTCATTCACCAATCCAAGTACGTCAATGAGCTTCTAAAGAAATTTAAGATGGAAGATTGCAAAGAAATATCCACTCCTATGTCTTCCACTCTTAAACTCGATAAAGATGAAAAAGGTAAATCTGTTGACCAAAAACAGTATCGAGGTATGATCGGATCCTTACTTTACTTAACTGCATCTAGACCTGATATAATGTTTGCTACTTGTCTATGTGCTCGTTTTCAAGCTAACCCTAAAGAATCCCATCTCATAGCATGTAAACGAATTTTTCGATATTTAAAATATACTGCTGGTTTAGGCCTATGGTATCCTTCCAGCATTGATTTTCAACTCTTTGCATATAGTGATGCCGATTTCGGTGGTTGTAAAATTGATAGAAAAAGCACCACCGGAACTTGTCATTTTATGAGTTCATGTTTAATTTCATGGGGAAGTAAGAAACAGACTAGTGTCGCTACTTCCACACCAAGAATATGTGGTCATGGGAAGTGCATGTGCACAAGTTCTTTGGATCAAAAATCAATTACTTGATTATGGCATCGAACTTAAAAATACTCCTATTTTTGTGACAATACAAGTGCCATTAATTTAAGTAAAAACCCCATTTTGCATAGTAGGACAAAGCACATCGAAATTCGTCACCATTTTATTCGTGACCATGTCCAAAACGGGAATGTTCGTCTCCAATTTGTTGGTACTAATGAACAATTAGCGGATATTTTTACAAAACCATTACCCGAAGAAGCTTTCAACTTTATTCGCATAAATTTAGGAATGGGACATGCTGATCATTTTTAAATATTGCATACTCATCATAGTCACATTAAATGGTCATTTAAATCGGGACATCATCGAAAGGAAAAGACTATTCATTTGGTCTTGCTTACGTACGGTATACGCGGTCCATTACGTACGTAATAGGACCTTACGTACGTTACAGGTTGGTTCGTTACGTACGTAACGAAACGCAGGTTTTGCTCCAGAAAGTTTAGGATTTTACGTTACGTACGTTATTAAAGGAATATAACGTACGTAAGCGATCGTTGACCCTCACATATATAAACCCATCGTCAGTTCCCTGTTCATTTCCTACAAATCCCTAGCGACAAGCGACGAACTATTCCGGCAAACCCTATCAAAACTTCAAAATTATCCATCAAAAACTTCACTTTTCCCCGATTCAATCCTCATGGCATCTAGAACCGGCAAAAAGAGAAGAGGAGAAACCTCCCAAACATCCTCCATGGCTACCGGCGATCTATCATTTCGGAATGCTCAAGCCATGAAAGTTTTCAACGAAATCCTTATTGACGAAGAGGTAACTCCGAGTCACCACTTTGATTTTGAATCTCTGAACAGTGCTGGTGTTGCTATCGAAGAATTCTTCGATATGCTTGGGATCAATAGGTTCGTTAGTCTTGCTCGACCAATTTATGAGGAATGTGTGAAAGAGTTTTATGCGAATTTTTTTGTCACTTATGATGCCGACAGACTTGCCGTTGTTAATTCGCTTGTGCGTGGTAAATCAATATCTTTTGATGAAGCGAAGCTTTCGGAGATTTTTGGACTCCCTAATGAGGGTTTTCGATGCAAAGGAGAATTTGCTCCTCCGAATGAAGTCTTTAACGACTGGTCCGATGATGAAAGCTATGGTGTTCACGAGTCCAAAGTCCGTGACTTTTTGTCGGACAAAGCCGTTTTAAATGTTCATTCCGGACGATTTGAAAACAATGACTTTGGGATAAACATTCGTTTGCTTCATGATGCTATCACTCGTTGTCTTATGCCTAAAGTGAATGCTCAGCTTCGACTTGTGAATATTGATATGGAGATTATTTATCATGTGTGGAAGGATCACCAAGTAAACTTCGCGTCTATTGTGCTAAAATGGTTTGTGGAAAAGGGTCAAATTTTCCACAAAAAGAGCTACGCGAAAGTTGATCGACAGAGAAAATCAGGAATGCCTTTTGGTTCTATCTTAACCGAAATTTTTGAGAAAGCTGGAGTTGATCTGTCTGGGGTCCACGGGGTTCCGATTCCAAGGGGGAGCCTCGTCACCGAAGGGACGTTACGGACGATGAGGTATCTCCGCACGAGAAATCGTGGATGGATATACTTTGCTTATATTAAGGATGATGATCGGCTCATAGATGGGGGCACTCTTCCGAGACCGGAGGAGAGGATCACATCGAGGGGGCTCGAACATACTAGACCTCGTCCGTCATCACAGCTTGGTTCCTCCCGTCCTCGTCCGGAATCTTCCTCTTCCCAGATGGCTTCTCGAATGGATAGGCTTGTGAAGGACATGAGCGAGGTCAAGATCATGGTGAAGAACATTTGCACACATTTTGGGATACCGCCGACACCGCCGGATGCGGGCCTTGACTAGTCGGGCTATCCTTTCTAATGATGATGTTACCTGTTTTATTAAAAGACCAAACATTTCATGTTTATGTTTTGTCTGTAATGACTATCTTTTCATGCATCATTTTGGTTATCGTTTTGTTTAATCATTGACTTGGTTTATGTTGATTATTATGCGTATCATTGATGTTTCTTGCAGGTTTTCTCAAACTTTTTGTTGATGACAAAAAGGGGGAGAATAATATGTATTGTTTTTTAAATCATCTTTTGTAATAACCCGTGCGCGTTTTCAGGGGGAGCATATTAATTTCTGCAGTGCGCGTGTTCAGGGGGAGATTTTAATTTTTAAAATCATGTTTTCAAAAACTCACATACGTAAATTTTGTCATCATCAAAAAGGGGGAGATTGTTGGAACAATATTTTTTAGATCGTTTTGATGATGTATTATTAAAACCAAAATTTACTTAAAACATTCTTTCTCTTCAGTTAACGTACGTAACACATATCAATTAACGTACGTAACATTCTATAGTTAACGTACGTAACGCATCATTTATAACGTACGTAACATTCACTATTTTTCGTAAGTTTTTCTGTACAGGTAACGTACGTAACCCGGATTATATAACGTACGTAAGGCTTGAATTATTCTGACCGTTGGAAAAGCCACTAGCCGTTGCAACAAGTCGTCTCAATCAACGGATCTTTGACCAGGATATTACGTACGTAACCAAGAGGTTTATAACGTACGTAACGCATTTCATCATATTTCACTGGACAATTTCGGCACTTTCATTACGGCCGTTATTCGGCTCATATAACGTACGTAACGTACGTAATCCGCATCATATAACGTACATAACCCTTGATACTGTTCCAACGGGAAATTGAGTTCAAGAAGGCTATAAATAGCCACCTTCATGGAGATTGAAGATACACAAGAATTCTAAGCTTACAAGCATACTCAAGCAATATCAAGCAAACATTCTGAGAGATAATCTTATTCTAGATTGTGATACGAGAATATTTGTTCTATAATTTCCAATCTTCATTCTTGTATCTTAGAGCGATATATCGTGAAAGCCGAGTTTCTACTCGCACTTATTTTTTGTATTGGTTATCTTGTACCTAGAAAAACAAGAGTGTTTTTGTGAGGTTGTTCTTGAGCCCGAAAATCAAGAAGTTGTAAGAAGTTGGCACTAAACTAGAAAGTGCAAATTCCAAGTTTTAAAGAAAAGTCCTAGTCGATAAAACTAGGTAGGGGGCGTAGGCTTCGTTAATAGCCGAACCTCTCGAACAATTTCTTGTGTTCTTTCTTTTCCGCACTTTTATTACTCCGCTATTTTTGCTTCCGCACGAAAAGAGTACAATACTCTTAACCGCACTATTCAACCCCCCCTTCTAGTGGCGGTATCAATCTAACACCCCTCAAGCAAACACCTCCCACCTTATAATAGTTGCTACAATAAAATGCCTAGTTCCGACAATAGGGGTTGAAATGCAGGGAATGATACATTTTTCAAATCCCAAGTATGGAGTGGAAAAAAATGTGGGTTTTCAACACGGTTTGCACCATTGAAGAATCTTTTACCGTGGATTCCGATGTTCGACGCATAAAATACGTATTAAAAATTAAAAATGAAAAATATAAGTGGAAAAAATGAAAAGACAATAATCAAAAAACTAATAGAAATATTTGAAAAAAATATAAGATTCAAACTATTAAATTCTTAGAGAAAAAACGAAAAATAGAAAATCATCATGAAGTATCGAGAGAGATACTAAGAAGCACGACGCGACATCGTAAGAGTTATCGAGTATAGTTGCGTAGCGGTGGGAAGTAGAGGCGGTCAAGAGGGATATAGATAGTATGAAACGCGATTCAAGATCGAAGGAACTCGTCATGAAGGATTGAGATTGCGAAACAAGATAAAAATAAATCCAACCGTCAACGAAATCGGACATGACACGCTGAGCACGTGCATCGCGGGCGCTGTCGTGGCCATGATCAGGTGCCCGGCGGAGCGAAACCAAAAGTACGACCACAGAGCGGTCCCGCCCTCATCCAGTCGATGTCTTCAACAAGTCCGGGACTTGCATTTTTTTCCCCGACTTCCCTTGCGAGACCGAGCACCGGCGCCGGAGGGACAGCCTCACGGTGAAAAGTGTTAAAGAGATCAGGGGGAGGGACAAATCCAAGCGACAAAGGGCTGAATCTCAGCGGATCGTGGCAGCAAGGCCACTCTGCCGCTTACAATACCCCATCGCGTATTTAAGTCGTCTGCAAAAGATTCTACCCACCGCTCGATGGAAATTATATTTCTAGGCAGCCAACACGGCTCGTCCGCCGCAACGGCTTGGTCTATGACATGTGCCCTTGGGCCCTACTGCGGGTCGGCAAGCGGATGGCGGATGCATGCGTCGCTTCTAGCCGGGATTCTGACATAGAGGCGTTCAATCATAATCCAGCGCACGGTAGCCTCGCGCTATTGGCTTTTCAACCAAGCGCGATGACTAATTGTGCGAATGAACGGTTCCTCTCGTACTAGGTGTTGTGTCGAGAATTATACGTCTCAACAGGCGATCGCCTCAGAGACCGGGCGACCGAGTTAGAGCCCAGCAGCCAAGGCAGATCTGCGGACCGAAGGTCCCAGGACAAGTCCCGGTGCCGAGCGATCGACATCTAAAGCGATCGTCTCTCGGTACTTGGCGATCGACTCCTGGTGACCGACCAAGTGGCGACCGCCTTATGCCACGCGAAGCCATCGATCGTCCAGTCGGCAAGGGCCGAAGCTCGAAGACAGAACCCACATGCAGATCCGAAAAAGGTGTTGCTGCACATGGATCGTTGACCACAACCTGTCAGCATCTTTCCACCAACCGACAGACCCGTCGAAAGGTGTCAGTGGGACCGCCTGTGATAAAGAATCAGACGCGCGTGCCGCTCCTCATTGGGATCAGCCTGGCCGCCAACAAGCAATGCAAGCTTTAGGCAGACAACCCATGTGACATAAAGACGATCGCCCCTTATTATATTACATAAAAGGCGATCGCCAGCCAGTAAACAGGGCATTTCAGCCCCTATAAATAGAAGGCTGCCTGCACTTGGACATGAATCTGATTTTTCTCTCGGCCAACTCTCTGAACTCTCAGAACTCTCTCTCTGATTCAGCACAGAGCTTGGCTTTTTCGGCACACACTCTTGGCAGCAGCTATCTCTCGGTTCTTTCTTCTCTCTCATCATCTTTTACACGAAAGACGATCGGCAGAGAGCAAGAACACCAAAGCTTCGCTCAAGAGCTAGATAAATAGGATCTTTTACACTCATTGTAATCGCATTCTTACATTAATACTTGTATCCACGAATATTTGTATTAATAACATCTCGCGAGAGCATTCAAGCCCGGGCCTAACAAACCCGGCAAATCTTGTGTTTTTCCATTCCCTCGGACGTGTTCCCGCAACCTTGTTTGTTGTCCGTCCATTCCAGCAATATCTATCTTCGGATAATATTTCGGGCAACAACAATTGGCACTAGAGGAAGGGGCATCTAACCCTCATTTTCATACCTACCGTCTCGAAGAACACTCACTGTTCTCCGGGGCATATACCTGAAGAAACACTCACTGTTCTTCAGAGAAAGCTTTCAGAATCATGTCTTCCGCCTCTGCATCGAAGAAAGCCGCTGGCCGATCCGCCAGACGCCTCATTCCGTCTCAGTCCGAGCCACAGCCGATGGCGGAGGGTAGCCGCCGCGGTCCGAGACTCTCGATCCCGCCCCCGAGGGACGGCCCAAGCCTCTCGCTCGATCAGTTCCAAACCGCGGAACAGATCGAAAAGGCCTTGGCCATCCTACAGAAGCGACGGAGTGCTCTCGACGCGCCGCCCGCTATAACCCCCTCGGCCGTCCGCCGCATGACCAAACGGAAGTTCAAGGCGTTACTGACCGAGCGATCGCCAGGAGGCTCCCATTCGCAAGAAGAGACGATCGCCAGCCGGGGCACCTCTGTTTTCGATCGCCTAGGCAGCGACCCATCTTGGCGACCGGGGCAGTCCGGCCCCAGCCACGAGACGACGGAGCTCGAGTCCGTCACCAGGAGTTCGGCGTATCCAACTCCCAGAAGGTAGGCCAGCCATCTGGCTCCTCCTCGCCAAAGAGCCGAGGTCGGCAACAGCAGAGTCAGGAGATCGGTACACGATCGCCTCGGCTCCCGCTCCGATAGCCGACCCACGAGCGACCAAGCTACAGCGATGGCCGCGATGCAACGCCAGCTCGACGACATGAAGGCGCTCCTGGAATCTGGGGCAGGCGCCAAGAGCAAGATCGCCGGGCCGAGCGAGCCACTCGCGGTCCACATCGAGCTCGCCCCCGTGCAGCTTAAGATCGCTCCTCCGCAAACACCTCTGTACGAGGGGAGATCGGACCCCGACACTCACCTGAGCAAGTTCCGCATCTACATGACCGGGTGTGGGGCATCAGACGCAACCAGGTGCCGAATGTTCCCGCTGACGCTGGGCGACCTAGCCCACAGGTGGTACGCCTCATTGCCGGCGCGATCCATCAATTCCTTTGATCAACTGGCGAACAGCTTCACAACTTACTTCGCCGCCAAGGTCGCTCGGCCGGAAGGTCCCCATCGCATGATGCAAATCAGGCAGTGAGAAGAAGAATCCGACGCGGACTACATTGACCGGGTAGACGAGATCATCCTCAACGGCGAGCCCGTAAGCGATGAGATTGCCCTCTACGCGGTCCTAAGGGGATTCCATGGTCTTTCGCCTATGTTCAGGCATCTTACGAAGGACCATCCCCCGACCTACGCGATCTTCCGCGCTAAAGCCGCAGACTTTCTGGCCAGGCAAAGGTTTCTTCTTAGCCTATGAGCAGCGCGATCGGCGCCCGAACGACGATCTCCAATCTTCCAGCCCGATCACCGGTATCAAGCAACATCACCAAAACCGGAGGACTCGTTCGCCATCTACAGTTCACCATCTAACATGATGGACTAAGGCACGAGATCGCCTCCCCCGCACAACGTACACCGTCGAAGGTCGGCATCTACAAGACGATCCGAGGTGGAAGAGTGCAGCCATGGTCCTGGTAGTCGATGGAACCGATTGCTTCGGCCATGCAAGGTCCCTTTGGGCCAAGATCGCCCACCCTTCATTTAAATACGAGGTCGGCGTAGTCTGAGGGCCCTCCAAAACTAATCAGTGGACACGATCGCCCGCCCTCAAAGGTTTATCATCTAACATGGTGAGCCCGGACAATGCGACGCGTCACTACCCTCGTCTCAACGTACACCGTCGAGGGTCGCCATCTTCATGGCGGGCCGAGGTGGAAGCAGAGCTAACAAGCCGCGGAAGTGGAGTTGATTAATCCGACGACACCCCGCGCAAGGACTCCTCTATACCAAGACCGCACGCCCTTCGTTTAAATACGAGGCGAGGCGCAGCCTAACAGAGGACCCTCACAATAAAATGAGTCACGAGACAGACAATGTCGCTCGCGCATAAGACACGGTCATGGAGTCGGTCCATCGAACTCCGCGACTGTGCACGGTTCCTCAGCGATGAAACAATCAAGTTTCTACGAGGGATCGGCCAATATTGTTTTTTGCAGGTACAAGACCGAAGATAGCTAGCCAATCGACCAGATCGCCCAAGTCCGAAACCAAAGTCCACTCAACGGATCGCCCGTCTTCATCCTACACGATCGCCAGCAAGAACCACCTCGCCCCATGTCTTCAACATCGGAGCAAGCTGGGGGGGCAATTGTTGTGTCGAGAATTATACGTCTCAACAGGCGATTGCCTCAGAGACCGGGCGACCGAGTTAGAGCCCAGCAGCCAAGGCAGATCTGCCGACCGAAGGTCCCAGGACAAGTCCCGGTGCCGAGCGATCGACATCTAAAGCGATCGTCTCTCGGTACTTGGCGATCGACTCCTGGTGACCGACCAAGTGGCGACCGCCTTATGCCACGCGAAGCCATCGATCGTCCAGTCGGCAAGGGCCGAAGCTCAAAGACAAAACCCACATGCAGATCCGGAAAAGGCGCTGCTGCACATGGATTGTTGACCACAGCCTGTCAGCATCTTTCCACCAACCGACAGACCCGTCGAAAGGTGTCAGTGGGACCGCCTGCACAAAGAATCAGACGCGTGCG
>CM065804.1:64485000-64507500 GCA_033398695.1 Orobanche coerulescens
AAGAAGTCGCGTCGTCCTACCTATTTAAGGTTTGAGAATAGGTCGAGGGCGTTGCGCCCCCGATGCCTCTAATCATTGGCTTTGCCCGATAGAGCACCCGAGCTCCAGCTATCCTAAGGGAAACTTTAGAGGGACCCAGATACTAGATGGTTCAATTAGTCTTTCTCCCTTATACCCAAGTCAGACGAACAATTTGCACATCAGTATCGTTGCGGGCATCCACCAGAGTTTCCTCTGGCTTCGCCCCGCTCAAGCATAGTTCACCACCTTTCGGGTCCCGACGGGTATGCTCACTCAAACCCTACTCAGAAGATCAAGGTCGGTCGGCGATGCACCCCTCGAGGGGGATCGCGCCAGTCACCTTCCTTGCGTCTTACGGGTTTACTAGCCCATTGACTCGCACACATGTCAGAATCCTTGGTCTGTGTTTCAAGACGGGTCAAATGGGGAGCCCGCAGGCCAGCACTGGGAGCACGTAGTTGCCGAAGCACGCACGAGGCGCGCGCTGTTCGCCACGATTGCAGCGACGACGTTCCACGAGCATATCGATTGCCCGGGCTTTGGTTGCCGCCACAATCCGCATTGGTCTGTGCCCCGAGTCAACTCGGTGCCATATAACAGTGTAGACATAATTGCCGTGCGGTAAAATTTACCCTTTAATCTAAGAGGCATGTCAGGATCACATAAAACTCTTGTGGCACTCTTCCACTTCAACCACCCTGCCTTTATTCTGTGAGCCACATCGTCATCTAGCTCTCCATCCTTTTGGATAATAGATCCAAGAAACCGAAACAAAGTGGATCCATGAACAACTTTCCATCAAATGTGATCATTCCCGCCTCTCTATCACTGTTTTCACTAAACCTACACTTCATATATTCAGTCTTACTTATGCTCAGCCTAAAGCCTCGAGCTTCCAAAGTATCCCTCTAAAGTTTCAATTTCTGTTGCACTCCAACCTTCGTTTCATCAATCAACACAGTATCATATGCGAACATCATACACCACGAAACGTCATTTTGAATTTCTCTTGTCAATTCGTCCATGACTATGGCAAAGAGAAAAGACTAAGAGCAGATCCTTGATGCACCTCAATCGTAATAGGGAATTCTTCTGTTCTCCCAACATTAGTACATACACTTATACTAGCTCCCTCATACATGTCCTTTATAATGTCAATATATTTCCGCGATACAACCTTCTTTGCTAAGGCCCACCAAAGTACTTCCCTTGGTACTTTATCATTGGCCTTCTCTAAATTCATAAAAACCATATGTATATCATTCTTTTTATCGCGATAATGTTCCATCAACTGCCGGATAAGATAAATTGCTTCCATGGTGGATCTTCTAGGCATAAACCAAACTGATTTTCTGTTATCTTCACAAATTTCCTGATCCTTTGTTCAATCACTCGTTCCAACAACTTCATGGTATGACTCATTAGTTTAATTCCGCGATAATTAGAACAATCTTGAACATCACCTTTGTTCTTATGCAAAGGGACGAGAATATTTTTCCTCCATGCTGACGGCATCTTATTGCTTCTCCAAATCTTATTGAAAAGCATAGTTACCCATTCGATCCCTCTCTCCCTCAAACACCTCCAAACTTCAGTAGGTATACCATATGGTCCTTCTGCTTGCTTTGACTCCATCTTCTTCAATGCCATTGTCACTTCACTGTTTTGAATTCTCCTCTTAAACTCTCGGTTAACCATACTTGAGGGGATGTTTAAATTACCAATATCTTGTTCTCGATGGCCATTGAATAGAGTATCAAAGTATGACCTCCATCTCTCTTTTATCTCTTTTTCAAAAATATTCCTAAAAAAATTCTTATTCCAATATTTGAGAGGTAATTTGGGACGAGCAAGTTTTTTAGATAATTTAAAAATATCCGAAAAAGGGATGGGAATAGACCACGAATCTGTAACCACCTCCAAAAAACCATGATGTTTCATCCACATATTTTGAAACCAAAAGGAATAAGAATGTTTTTTGGAAGGACTATTAAACTCACAAAGAAGGCGTGGTGGTCCAATGTGTGCCGCGGTATGTGCCTAACCGAACAATTCGGAAACGAGTTAAGCCATTAAGCGGAGAATAGAATTCGGTCCAACCTTTGCCAAATAGAATTACTATACCAAGTAAATGGGGATCCAGCATACCCACCATAAATAAGATCACAATCAAAGATAACATCCCTAAATTCTTCCATTTCCGATGGGATAGGTGGGTTGTCCCCTTTTTGTCACAAGAATGGAGGACAATATTGAAGTCACCGCCCACCATCCAAGGGACTTGAAATTGACGCACCAAAATAAGATGATCCCACGACGAGCGTCTCTCAATTTTATTATTTTTACAGTACACAATAGTGAGAAAAAACGGAGCCGATAAAGTATTCCTAAAAATACTAGTATGAAGCATTTGATCAGAGTTACGAACAATAGTGATCTTGGTATCCAAGTCCGAGAAAAGCCAAATGTGATTATTGCTATTAGCAATCACTTTATCAAATCCAAAAAGTCTACAAAAATATTGAGAATTTAATTGCACTTTAGGTTCAATAAGAGCCAATATGTTAAGTTTGTGATCTTTTTTAAATAATTTAACATTTTTTTGAGGCGATTGGTTATCAATACCTCTAACATTCCAAATGATGGTACTAATCATTTTGACGGGTTCGTCTCGTAGGCCTTTTAGATGTAGTGACTTGAACCTTTTCTTTTTTCGGTTTAGTTTTCGGGTCAGAGCCCCCCATTTTAGTTTCCACATCAATATGAGCCGGTATGGCAACCACAAGTTTAGGATTTTCTCCATCTGACATAGATTTTTCAAACAACTCTTTTTTCGAATCAAAGGATGATTCATATTCCCCTTCATCGTGATCTTCTCTAATTTCCCCGGGTTCAGATTCTTCCCCCGACGAGGGAATGGTCTGACCAATAGGGAGCTTAGTGGGATCTTGGCAAAGTCCCGTATGTGGCTCCGGGAAATCACATAAAGGTTGGGTTCCCGAGCTTTCAGATAATTCCTCAAACTCCGACGAACAAGTGACCGCATCGATTAAAAAAATATTCTCAAAATTTGGAAGGGGGGGAATGCAATTATTAATAAGCATGGGCTGCCCCTCATTTGGCTTAGTCAAGCCGAGGGGTGTACCTTTCCCAGGTGTTCCTCTTTTTCTATTCCTGCTTTGACCCCTGTTTTTTCCACTATTGGCTGCGGCTTTAGTTCCTTTTCCCTTAGTGGCCGAACTCTTGTCATTATAGTCACAAGTCATGGAAGTCGGGTTCCTCAAGATTTTGAAGTATCTCAAACCTATTTGCAATGTGGACACCCAAATCCTCTTGGGCATTATCTTCGTTGGGAAGTCCTGTAATACTTAGCATCACACCATCTTTAGTAGCTTGGGGTGGGATTAAATCACATTTGTTTAAATCAACATCAATAATCAATTCGGGAGCATTTTCAATCGGTTCAAGTATCACATTAGATGAAGCAACATTTTCTCCTTTGTTCGGGGTAGTGAAGATTTTAGATGTCGAAGATATATCCGATTTTTTAACCGGCACTCATTCTTCCTTTTCTTTTCCTTTATTCAAAGTTTCTTTGTTTTGGAATTTGTTCACAGAGGTTTTCGGTTTTAGGCTAGGATTTTTGACATAAGAAGCATCAATATCATGTCCGACATGGTGACAATGATGACAATACCGGGGTAATTTTTCATATTCAACATCTAGCTCGGTTATAACACCATTACAATTGATGCCAACCGAGTTAGGTGAATCATGTTTAAGATTCACTTCAACACATATTCTAGGATAATTAAGACGATTTCTATTCAAAGTTTCTGGATCGGCTTTCACAAATGTACCCACAAGAGAACCAACCGTTTGCAAAGCTCTAATATCAAACCATTGAATCGGAAGAGCTATGATTTTAACCCAAATTGGGACACACGCAGGTTCTTGTTTGAAATAAAAAAATGGATCCCACGTAAACAAGCGCATAGAAAATCCGGAGATGTTGAACTCACGTTTAAGCCACAATTTCGCACAAACATCCTCATTTTTCAAAGAAATCAGAACATGTTTAAAGTTCAAAAACTGAACTTTGCAATTACCAAAACCCGCATTGTCTAAATTTCTAAGCAATCACATCGTTCGGGGTTTTCCAAATAAAAACTTACCAATGAGGGCGTTTTTGAACACCCCGATGCCTGTTCACATTCAGCCCCGATGAACATGGCCGTCGGAATACTCCTGGAGAAATCTCTGTCCAATACGAGCATCGGAGTTGTTCCCTTTGTTGACCATGTCCGCAAACGAGACTGGAGGACCACCGGTAAACTCTGGTTAGCTGTGCTTCGATTAATCTGGGGACTTTCTGGGCTAGCATCCATTTTGCCATTCACCAATTTTTGCACCACGTCAGCACGGGAGCCCACTACCTCCCAAAAGGACGAACAGGAGGACGACGAAACAGGAACTGTCACTGGTATCCCAGTCTGGCGTTGTTTTCGTATGGAGCAGCAAACCGGGTTGCTTCATCCCAAAAGGCTTCCGGGAAAAGAGCCCAGGCGCCTGTATCAAGCCGGTTTTCTGTAGGCACAGATTTTGGGGTTTCAGCCGTCGGTGGCGGAGAAATAAGGATTTGTTTTTTCGCGACCTTAACAGGGGGCGCCGGAGAGGTTACCGCATCTCCAAGTTTCGGTTGACCACCAAAACTAAGTTTCCTTCCGGATCTGGTAGTCGGGGCTTTGAAATTTAAGAAATCCGTAGAGATATTTTTTGGGATGAGAAAATTGACGGGGTGAGGGAGTACTTCAGCATCCACATCAAACGCGGCCATATCAAGAGGCTTGAAAACATCCAGGCCGAAGGCCCGCCGCACTCAGGCGGCGGACGGGAGAAATAAAAGAGACGTTAGGGGTAGCAGGCCCTGTAACGTCTGGAAAAAGGAGAAAACACGGTGAGAAGGTAGAGAGAAGGCAGAGAAAAAAGTTTGAGGGAGAGACATAAAATCGAAGAAAAAAGTTGAATTTTTTTGAACTAGTTTATACTTTTTTTAAAAAAAAAAACCACCACATATTAAGCGAACCAGAAAAATGAGGGTGGACGAGTCCCTCTACACGCTCGTTAGGAATGAAGATGGATGAACCCCTCTACACGCCTCAAAGAGAAACCAATTAAAGAAAAGCCGAAACAATGGCCCAAAAAAGACAATCTAAGGAATAAATACATTTTTACACCTTAAATAAGGAAAACTAATTTTATCTAAGCGAATAAGGCTAATGATTTTTCCCTTGAGATCATGTCATTCGAACAAAAATAATCTCGACGGTTGCACCCTTGATTCGCAAGGAGATCGGCAATCTCGTTTCTCTCATCGTTTCCCTCTCTATAAATGTGAGAGAAACGAATGGTAGCTTTGGACCGAAACTTGCCTGATAACTTGTCTAATGATATCTCATCTGCGGTCAAACTTCTTGATCTGTTGAGATGACTAAAAACTCGGCTGAAGTTATCCCGCCTGATGATTACTTGTCTGAACCTCGGTTGCTACAGTGTTTTGGTCAAACCTCCCTGATATTCCTCTTGACCAAAACTCGCCTGATAAAGAACTCGCCTGATGACTTATATGATATTTTGGCAATTCTATACTTAGCCGATTTTTTAACTGATTAACTCTAGATCAAACTTAGCCTATTCAATGGCTTATAGGAGATACTCATTTGGTTCTTCTTTATATTGTCAAGTACTTAGTGCATACATTTGAATAAATCAGAATACAGGGATGACATCATCAAAATCTAACAAGTATTCCTAAAAATTTCTCCCTATTTTGATGATGGCAAAACTTAAGCATTCAAATGTAAATAAGTCTGCACAAAAGTAAAGTGCAAGACACAAAGTCAAACTCATTATTTTTAGACGACTAGTGGTTTTCATTCAAGTTGACTGTTATAAACTTTACAGTGTTTTATTACAGTACAGAGTAGTTTTTGAATGAAAAATTACAGAGAAATTACAAGTAAATTACAAGTGTTTGAAAAAAATAATAGAAATAACATTTTAGCTCGTTCCTCTTCCTCTTCCTCTTCCTATTCCTCTGATCTGCCTTGATGTAGGAAGTGATCTCAGTGGTTTTTCTCCAATGGGCCTCTTTGAAACTGGTATGAGACCATATTTCTTTCTGACGATTGATGAAGCAAACTCTTGTTCTTCAAGAGATGTGTAGTTGTTCTTGATACAGATGTCTCTGATCTCCTGCTAAAGAGCTTCATCATCCAACTTTCCATGGATGTCAGTTGGAGGATCCTGTGGTCTGAATTCAGGGATTATAGAATAGACACTGAGATATTCTTCAGCTACCCTCTTCAATATTTCTCACAGATTAGGAAAGTTAATCTCCATGAAATTAACAAAAAATTGTTAAGGAGTGCAGTTCGGGTCTTGGAGGATTTCCCAGATATAGTATTTTTCAATAAATTGCTTCTTCGAACCCCCCATTTATTCGTGGCTTCTACTGTAAGAAAGCCTTCAACTTCGCGTAGCTCTTTTCCTTCACATTGAAGAGGTATAACTGGGTCTTGTCCAGCTCTCTTTTTCTTGGCTGCTGGAACATCAGGTGGTGCAGCTGCATTCTTCCTTTTCAAGGGATTTGAGGTTCCAGCTTGGATCAATAGAAGGTCCTGCTTTCTTTTTGCTCTCAGTTCTTCCCTTTCTTCCTTATCTTCCCCCTTTTTGCAAGCATCAATAATCTTGGCTAGCTGATCCTCCACCCTAGTCATAAAGTCAGACAGGCCAAGAGGCATTATGGAGTTTGAGGGTGGTGGGTAAGGTTCCTTCCTTTTGAGAAGAGTGTCCACTTTGGTATGAAAGGACTGCAGGTCAGGTTTAACCTCGGCTGCCAGAAGCTTTGCAACCGTTTCTTCCACTAGTCTTCTAATCAGGTCAGTGACTTCAGGTGACAGTTGGACTTCAGGTGACAGTTGATGAGAATTGTTTTCACCTGAGCCCTCCTGTGCAGCTGATTTTCTGGCTGTAGATTTCTCTGAGGGTAAGATTCTATTAGATGCTCCTTGATCAGATGGTGTCTTATCAGGGGTACCTGATTTATCATCTTATGTGGGCTGATGAGAGCTGCATGCTTGATCAGGTGCATCATGGTCATCAGCCTCATCATCCTCCTTTCCTCATATTTTCTTTCTCCTCCTTCTTTTTCTTCCTTTTTTTTCTTTTTCTTCTTATTTATTTTCTTCTTCTCTGATCTCCTCCTTTTCTTTTTCTTCTCCTTCTTTCTTTTCCTCCTTTTCCTCATCATTATTCTTTTCAACTCCATCTTCTTGTTCACCTTCTACTATTTATTTTTCAATGCCTTCAACTTTTTCTTCAGCCTTCTTTTCACCTTCTTCAGTTTCACCTTTTTCAACTTCAACAATAGTAAATTTATTCTTTTCTATCTCTCCTCTTTCTCCTTTTTCCTTTCTTACTCCATCCTCCTCAACAAAGATTTTTCCTTGGAATACATCTTTCATAACATGGAGGATGAACTGGTCCATGTTTTGTTTAAAATGGGAGATGAACCAGTTTTCCTCCAGTAATATCTTCACATCTGTCTCTTGACAGAAATACATAATAAGTTCTACAGCAATGGGGTGATCCCAGGTACTTGTCTCAACTTAGTTGAGAAAAGGTAAGCATTTTCAGTTCTTTCCATTCTTCATACATATTGATAAAAGAGTAATTCAGGACTTCTTTTCTTACCAATTTTATCTGTGCTTTGGTAAGATTCAGAGAGTTGTTTTCCCTGAGGTTGAAAGAATAGCCTGCTTTTGGTACTTCAATTGTTTCCTCTGCTTCTTCTTCCTCACTAACACTTAGAAGTGTTAAGAGTGGGATCACCTCTGGGTTCAGCTCAGAGAAGTGGGTTGGGTGGTCTTCAGATAATGCAGGTGCAGGTGAGATGATTGTCTGCATTCCCTCCTCTGTGTCTGAGGGATAGTCCACTAGTCGTCTCTATCTTTGAGGGATGATTCGGGTGAGGATACAATGTAGAAAGGCTTTTCAGGTGACTTCCTCTTTTTGAAGATCTTGGTAAGAGAAATGTTGTCGCTATCAGAATCATCTGCAGGTAGGATCTCAGGTGCATGTGACTTTTGTATCTCAACTGCAGATGGGTCTGATGTTATCTCCTAGCAGTTTTGTCAGCTGAGATCTCAGGTGTGGTTTTGTTGGCTGTGTTAGATTGAACTTCATCTGAGTCTGAAGGGATTCTATATGGCGAAGTTCCACTTGTCATCTTTGCAATAAGCTCAGCTTCTGTGGGCTTGTTCTTCCCTGCAAGTTTCTCCTTTGTCGCTTGGTCCAGGTGACAAAGTCTTTTGCTGATGAAGAATGTTTCTGCTGTTCCTTTGGCCTCTGTCTCTGGATCAATGCAACCATGACAATATACTTGGATGAAGATAATTGATCAAAACTGCCTGCCATCTTCATCACTATTTTATTAGTTATGCCTAGGATATATTTGTACTCCTTCTTCAGGTCACCCTTCTTGGCTGTGAATTTGACTTTTGGTGACTGGTGAGGCATCCTGATTTCCTCCCATAGTTCGAATGGATTTGGTTTCAGGGCTTCAACTGCAATGCCCCTATTTTCTATTTTAAAAGTGTCTGCGATAGTCTCCTTGTTGATAGTGATAGATTCACCAAAAAATCAAGCTCTCTATTCCGTATGATTTGGGCCTCCTTGTAGAAGCAGATAACGGCTTCCTTAAATATTTGAGTGGGATTAATATCCAGGAAGTGATAAATCCCGTTTTTCTTCATGTTCCTGATTAGCTGCATCATCATCGCCATTTTGTTGGACTCAAGCAATGTCCTTCAAAGTCAATGACGATATTGAAGATTATTTGCTTCTTCACCATTTTAAGATGGACTCCTTTGAAGTAGGTTGTGGGATCCATTTCTGCAAATCGAAAAGTTTTTGGATTAGTGCAGTGAGAATTATAGGGGTTTTCTGCTTTCAAGAAATCTAGGGTTCTTTGAGCTTGAGGACGATAAGTTTTTTCTGAAATGATTTCCGCCATCTTATATACCCAGTTGAAAAGACATTTTTGAATTTATTAATTAAATAAGCTAGCGGCGGTCCGAATTTTAATAAATAAAGAATGACGGTTGGAGTTGATTTGACATCGTGGAGGTAGTATGATCATGTGTTCTTATCCACATGTAAATAAAGAATATAATAATCATATGTCGGTCAAGGGATGAGAAACTTAGTTGTTTGACCGTTTGACTTCTGATGCAGCGGTGATTTCAATTCCTTATCTACTTTTGCATCAGGTGAGGTATGTCGCTTGTACTTGATATCAGCTAGCTTTTCCTTATCTGTGCTTAGGACCCTCATCTTCTCTAATCAGGTTACTTCCTCGTCTGGTCTTCAGATCAGATGAATTTTCTCCATCTCTCATCTACTTTAGGTCAGATGACTTTTCTTCAGGTCAGATGACTTTTCTCATCTGTTTTTCAACTAAGTACTAGATTCCCAATCTAGTAATCCAAGATTCCTGCTAAGTTCAAGAAACCTTTCTTCTGGTAAAGGCTTAGTGAATATGTCAGCAATTTGATACTATGTGCTGACCCATTCCACTCTTACTATTTTGTTAAGCGCATGATCTCTGATGAGGTGATGTTTGACATCTATGTGCTTTGTTCTTGAGTGTAGGATTGGATTGTTGGTTATAGCAATTGCACTATTGTTGTCACACCATATAGGAACTTCATTTGCTATGATGTTGTAGTCCCTTAGTTGTTGTCTGATCCATAGAATCTGGGCACAATAGCTCCCTGCAGTTAAGTATTCTGACTCAGTTGTGGATATTGAGTTAGATACTTGCTTCTTACTGAACCATGACATAAGTCTGGTTCCAAGGAACTGAAACATTCCACTGGCGCTTTTTCTGTCAATCTTGCATCCTGCAAAGTCTACAACTGAATATCCTGAAAGTTCAAAGTTGTCATCCTTTGGATACCATAAACCAACATTGATTGTGGACTTAAGGTATCTGCTTATCCTTTTAGCTGCTTCCTGGTGAGACTGCTTCGGCTTGGACTGGAATCTTGCACACACTCCTACTGCATATTAAATGTGTGGTCTGCTTGCAGTGAGATATAGAAGTGATCCAATAAGTCCTCTGTAGTGTGTTGGATCTACTGGATTGCCTCCTTCATCTGCACCAATGTGTAGGGAGGTGATCATGGGTACTCTTAGGGGTTTGGCTGAGTCCATGCCAGATTTCTTGATTAATTCCCTTGTATACTTTGATTGGTTGATGAAAATTCCATTATCAACTTGTTTGACTTGCAAACCAAGAAAGAAGTTTAAATTTCCCATAATACTCAACTCAAATTCTCCTTGCATGAGATTTGAGAATTTTTCACATAGCTCAGGGTTGGTTGAGCTAAATATAATGGCATCCACATATATTTGAACAAGCAATATGTGGTCTTCATGTTCAATTCTGAAGAGTGTCTTGTCCACCTTTTCTTTGCTAAATCCATTCTTCTCCAGAAATACTGATAAAGTTTCATACCATGCTCTTGGTGCCTGCTTGAGTCCATGTAGAGCTTTTAGAAGCTTGTATACCTTGTATCCTTTGACAAATCCAGGGGGTTGCTCCACTAGACTTCTTCTTCTAGTACTCCATTAAGAAAAGCACTCTCACATCCATTTAGTAGACTTCAAAATCCTTGAATGCTGCATATGCAAGGAATTGTCTGATAGCCTCTAGTCTTGCTACAGGTGCATATCTTTCATCATAATCTATTCCTTCACACTGTGCATATCCTTTTGCAACTAGCCTGTCTTTATTCCTAACAGCAGCTCCATCTTCATCAGATTTGTTTTTATACACCCACTTGGTGCCTATGACTTTACTGTGATCTGGTGTGTCTGTTAGTTCCCAGACATTATTTCTCTCCATTTGGTTTAACTCCTCTTGCATTGCAATTATCCATGAGTAGTCATCCAGGGCCTGTTCAGTTGTTTTGGGTTCCATCTGAGACATGAAACATGAGAACATTGCCATTCTTGCTAGTTCTGTAGATTGCCTGGTTTTGACTCCATCAGTTAAGTTTCCAATTATTTGTTGAATGGGATGATCTCTGATCCATTTGGGGGTATTATCTTCTGGGTTTATTCCCCCTGTTGAGTTGTTTTGATGGACTTCATATCCCTCTGCATAATCTTGATTTTAGCCTTCTTGATCTGCAACTAGATCAGCTATGGTTTTGTCAGCTGCATATGGGGATCCTGTCTGCTCTGCAGGTGTGTCTTCATCAGCTGCAGTTGGAACGGGTACGGTTGGAGATCCTATGTGATCTGTAGTTGGGTCTCCTGTCTGATCTGCAGTTGGGTCTCCTGTCTGATCTGCAGTTGGGTCTTCAGCTGAGTCCATCATTCCTATGTCATTGATGATAATTTCTTCTAGGGAGGTGGATTTGAGCTTTTTCTCAATTGATTCCACCTATTTCCTGTACTCAACAGTAGATTCATCAAACACAACATGGGGTGTTTCTTCCACAACTAATATTCTTTTATTAAATACTTTGTATGCCTTGCTTATTTGTGAGTATCCAATAAAGATACCATTATCAGTTTTAGCATCAAAGGCATTCAGTTGGGTTTTACCATTGTTGTGGATGAAACACTTACAACCAAAGATATGAAAATAAGCAACAGTTGGTGTTTTGCCATTCCAAACCCCATAGGGGGTTTTCCATGTCTCCCTACTATCATACTCCTATTCTGAGTATGGCATGCTGTGTTGACAGCTTCAGCCCAGAACCTCTTGGGCAGGTCAGCTTCTGCAATCATTGACCTGGCTGCTTCCTTCAGGGTCCTATTTCTTCTTTCAGCTAGACCATTTTGTTGTGGTGTTCTTGCGGGTGAGACTTCATGCTGAATTCCATTATGATCACTGTATTCAATGATTGCTTTGTTCATAAATTCTCCACATCTGGCTGATATGATCCTTATAATTGAGAGGGATTTCTCATTCTGAATTTTCGTCAGCAGTTTAGGTATCTTTGTTAATGTTTCACTCTTTTTATAGAGAAAAACAACCCATGTATATCTGGAGTAGTCATCTACTACTAATAAGGCATGCTTCCTTCCACTCAATGTCCTTGGCTTGATGGGGCCAAAGAGATCAATATGAAGTAGATCCAGAATTCTGGTGGTGAGTGTGGTCGGCTGAACTGGTTTGAAAGATGCTCTGGTCTGCTTTCCCTTCTCGTATGCATCACAGATACTCTCCTTCTTGAATGCTTTTGCTGGAAGTCCTTTGACCAACTTTTGAGAGCTAATTTTGTTGATGGATTTGAAATTCAGGTGACATAATCTTTTGTGCCATAGACATCCATTCTCAGCAATTGTCTTTGATAAGAAAAAAGAGTTTGGTATTCCTGATCTCCAATCTATCAGGTAAACATCTCTTCTTCTGTATCCTTGGAGCTTTACTTCTCTAGTGAGAAGATCTATAACCATACATTTCCATCTTGTGAAAACTACCACGTTGTTATCATCACAGAATTGGCTTATACTAAGAAGATTGTATTTCAGCCCTTTGACATACTGCACTTTTGTAATGATTATGTTTTCTCTGTGCAGCTTCCCACAACCTTTGGTTTGTCCTCTTGAGCTATCTCCAAATGTTACATCTGGACCTCTTTCTTTAACATATTCTGAAAGAATCTTTTTGTTCCGTGTCATGTGCCTTGAGCATCCAGAGTCTACAAACCATTATTCACCTCCTATTGTTGAACTTGAGGAGATGTGGTAGTAGTCTTTCCATCTTTTCTGCAATCAGTAAAAAAGAGATTTAGGTATCCAAATCTGAGTGGGTCCTCTGGGGTTAGTAGGCTTTCTGGAGGATTGGTTTCTCCTTGGATTATGAAAATTATGTTGATTACCCCTATAAGATGTGTGCTGTCTAGGTCTATATCCCTGGTTAGGATTGTATACTAGATATGCCTCATAATTTTTCTGGTGTGGGCCATTCCTAAATCTTGGCTGAGACCATTTATTAAAGTTTTTGGGTATCCACACCTGGTCATTTTGAAAATATGGATAACCTTGCGGTTTTCATTTACCTCTCCCATTTTGAAATCTGTTTTTGGGGAGTCTTTGATAATAATTTGCATAATGTTTTGACTGCTGCTTCTGCCTTGGCCATTGCCTAGTCTTCTGTCTAGGTGGCTGCCTTGTAAATCTTGGTTGCTGCCTAAACTTTTGACTGGGTTTCTGCCTATTTTGAAATACAGGTTTGTTTATTGGCTCAACAGTCTGGAAATAAGTTTCTCTCTTGATAAAAGTAGTTGTTGAACTAGAGGGAGTGTTGGGGTCATATCCAAGGCCTGATTTTGAATAAAGTGGCCTCCGGTTCATACACAATCCACCAAGAGTTATAGATGCTTTCAGAGATGTTATCTCTTTAGCTTGTGCACTGTTTAGCCATTTCAACTTAGATAGATCAGTTTTGATATGAGCAAGTGCAGCTGACTTTTTACTATTTAAAACAGTCAGCTTATGAACCTCAGTTGTGGTACTTTCAGCTGAATTTTTCAAAGTCTTTTCAGCTTGTTTTTCAAACTCAGTTATAATAATTTTAAATTTTGCTGACTCTTGGCTGAGTTTGTCAAAATCATTTTTCAGCTGGTCTTTCTCATTCTTAAGTTGTGCATTCTCGGTTGTAGCAGTCAGGTGAGCTGATTTTAAGGTTTCAAAATCTTTTAGCAACTGATTTACAGATTCGTGAAGATCCATGTCTTCAGACATATCAGAGCTGAAACCTTTTGTAGTTTGAGGTTTAGATGTTACGTCTTCATCATCCAGATTAGCCATCAAGCAGTTGTAGTCATTATCATCATCTGAGAAAAATCCACTGCTTGACTGAACTCTCTCTTGTTCTTCACCAATGAGAGCTTTCCTTTGGTACTCCTTTCTGCTCATGTCCTTCTTGCTTTCATCCTTTTCGAGTTCAGGACAGTCAAATTAGATATGTCCTGTTTTGTGGCAGTTGTAACATTCCACCTTCTAGTTTCCAGCTTTTTGATTTCTTCTTGGGTTCTCTTTGAAGTTCTTCTTGTACTTTGAATAGTTCTTTCTGAAGTTGCTGAACCTCTGCATGAAAAAAGCCATCTCTTCTTTAAAATTCAGAGGCCTGGGGGGACTGACTTCAATTTGACTTGTTGCAGGTGATTCGGCTGCAAAAGCTATTCCTTTCTCAGCTGGCTCACTGGTTGATGAGTAGGGCAGCTCAAACTCGAATGCTTTAAGATCGGAGAACACCTCCTGGATCTTTATTTTGTTGAGATCCTTTGATTCTCTCATAGAAACAGCCTTCATGCTCCATTCAGGTGTGAGAGATCTTAGAACCTTCAGAGCCATCTCTCGGTTGCCATATGTTTTTCCAAGAGAATTTATTTCATTTATGATCTCTGTGAATCTTCCATCTACCTGATCAATGGTTTGTCCACTCTTCATCTTGAAGTTGTCAAACTTCTGGGTGGCTATTGACAAGTTGTTCTCCTTGATTAGCTCGGTTCCTTCATACATTACTGCCAATGTGTCCTAGATTTCTTTTGCATTCTTGCAGTTCTTGATCTTTACCATGGTGGCTTTATCAAGGGTCTGGTATAGGACATCTCTGGCCCGGTTGTCTAGGTTGGATAGCTTCCTCTCTTCAGGTGACATTTCAGTTCTCTTCTTGGGAATCTTCTCTGGCTTCTCAGCTGCAATTTCTTCTGGTGTGTTGTCCTTCAGGAAGATGAATGGTCCATCCTCTATTATACACCACATGTCATCATGAATTAATGACAGATGAGCCTACATTCTTATTTTCCATAGGTCATATTAATCGACAGAAAATACAGGTAATCTAGAGCGCATGTGTTGCATGTGTTCCATTATAATGAGAGATTAAGATACATATACTCAAGTATATGGATTTGGTTCTGTAAAATTGAACCAACCTCTCTAATACCACTTGTAGGTCACAAGTCGTCGGGAATAAGTCTAGAGGGGGGAATAGACTAATTGAACTCTTTTCCTGAATCTCAGATGAGTTTACTCATCTAATAAAGTATGCAACTAACAAAATCTTAACTGCAGATGATAATGCAGAAGCACAACTGATGACAATGCAGGTGACTTATGTCATCTGAAGGTGACTTATGTCAACAGTAAAACTAAGTTATGCGGAAGACAGTTGACTACTAGATGGAACAGTAAATATGAATGCAGCAGATAAGTATAATAAAATGCAGTAAAACACACAGGCACTTATAGTGGTTTCAGAGGTGGGGTAATCCTCCACTAGTTCACTTTTCTCCAAACCAGTTGAAGATGAATTCACTATAACTTTCAACTAGTGATAAACGTTTCAATGATTCTACCAGTTACAACAGCTTACAACCAGTGCAAACCCGTGGTCGTTGCAACTCCCTTTGACTTCCTAGCACCTCCTGATTGCAAACCCATGGATGCCTCAACAAGTCGCAAGCTGTCTATCACCTTCCAATCAAGAACCCGTGGATGCCTTATCAGTCTCGAAACTTCTGAAAACCTCATTTACAGAATTACCTCTTACTCAAACTTTAAAGACAAGAGTATTGTCTTCCAACTCAATAGCTTCTCAGTATTGATAGCCTAGATTGCTTTGAGTGCTTTGTGCGCTTGTAAATGTTTGTTCACATCGTACTTTGCTAAAATATATCATCAGATATTTATAGTACGAATCTTGAGCTTCTTTAGAGATGTTTCATCTCTTGTAACAAATTCGTTCATTAGAGAGTATACTTCTTTGTTTATTCATTCATCTCTTTGCACGGCTTGTCTTATTTCTTCAAATCTGTCCGTCTGAAGAATCTTCCCGTTGCACCGTTTTTCTTGATTTGTATATTTATAAAGTCTTCCTGGCGCCAAACTCTAGGAATAAATTATTCCTTAACTTCCAGGAATCATTCACTTTGTCTCCTTGAATTAAGTCTGCACGTGTCTTTCCGTAATTGTTGACTTTCAACGCTTTGATGACGTGGACTTAGTTCAGAGCGCGTATGATGTTTCTCTTTGAAAAAACTTCTCTGATCTGTCTTGACAAAGTTCTATGATCTATTTTGTCAAGGTTCTCTGATCTGCTCTGGTAGAGTTCTCTGATCTGCTCTGTTAAACTTCAGCTGTTTGAAAACTCGTTTGATATTATCTGTCTGAAAGCACAGCTGATATTTAACCCGCCTGAGGTCAAACCTTAGCTGCCATTTTTCTTTGACCAAAACTTGCCTGATTACTTGTCTAATGATATCTCATCTGCGGTCAAACTTCTTGATCTGTTGAGATGACTAAAAACTCGGCTGAAGTTATCTTGCCTGATGATTACTTGTCTGAACCTCGGTTGCTACAGTGTTTTGGTCAAACCTCCCTGATATTCCTGTTGACCAAAACTCGCCTGATAAAGAACTCGCCTGATGACTTATCTGATATTTTGGCAATTCTATACTTAGCTGATTTTTGAACTGATTAACTCTTGATGAAACTTAGCCTATTCAATGGCTTATAGAAGATACTCATTTGGTTCTTCTTTACAATGCCAAGTACTTAGTGCATACATTTGAATAAATCAGAATACAGGGATGACATCATCAAATTCTAACAAGTATTCCTAATAGTCATGGAAGGTTTCGGTTCCTCAAGATTTTGAAGTATCTCGAACATATTTGCAACTCGGACACCCAAATCCTCTTGAGCATTATCTTCGTTGGGAATTCTTGCAATAGTTGGCATCACACCATCTTTAGTAGCTTGGGGTGAGATTAAATCACATTTATTTAAATCAAATTCAATAATCAATTCGGGAGTATTTTCAATCGGTTCAAATATCACATTAGATGAAGCAACACTTTTTCCTTTATTCGGGGTAGTGAAGATTTTAGATGTAGAAGCTATATCCAATTTTTTAACCAACACCCATTCTTCCTTTTCTTTTCCTTTATTTAAAGTTTCTTTGTTTTGGAATTTGTTCACAAAGGTTTTCAGTTTTAGGCTAAGATTTTTTAAATAACAAGCATCAATATCATGTCCGACATGATGACAATACCGGGGTAATTTTTTATATTCAACATCTAGCTCGGTTATAACACCATTACAATTGATTCCAACCGCGTTAGGTAAATCATGTTTAAGATTCACTTCAACACATATTCTAGCATAATTAAGACGATTTCTATTCAAAGTTTCCGGATCGGCTTTCACACAAGAGAACCAACCATTTGCAAAGCTCTAATATCAAACCATTAAATCGGAAGAGCTATGATTTTAACCCAAATCGGGACAAGCAGGTTCTTTTTTGAAATCAAAAATGGATCCCACTTAAACAAGCGCATAAGAAATCGAGAGATGTTGAACTCACGTTTAAGCCACAATTTTGCACAAATATCCTCATTTTTCAAAGAAATCAAAACATGTTTTAAGTTCAAAAACTGAACTTTGCAATTACCAAAACCCGCATTGTCTAAATTTCTAGCAATCACATCGTTCGAGGGTTTTCCAAACGAAAACTTACCAATGAGGGCATTTTTGAACACCCCCGATACCTGTCCATATTCAGCCGCGGTGAACACGGCTGTCGGAATACTCCTGTCTAATACGAGCATCGGAGTTGTTCCCTTTGTTGACCATGTCCGCAAACGAGACTGGAGGGAACACCAGTAAACTCTGGTTAGCTGTGCTTCGATTAATCTGGGGACTTTCTAGGCTAGAATTGATACGAAATCGACTATTCCAAGTGAAGAAGACGAAGTAAGAATCGACGTAAATAACCTTGCAAAAAGAAATGCAACTACATATTTGGGCGAGAAAATAGATACAAAGATTGGAATGACTTTGGTGATCGGACTCGGAATAACTTAGATTGGTCGACATGAGTACGATGCCCCATGCATCATGATTAGGTCCAAGTTGGTGAAGATCTCGGCCAATCTTGTCCAAAATAATGAAGATATCATCCCATTTCTTTATAATAAAGTGATGCATGATATCTCAAGAATATCATGTGAAGAAGATTTCACCCATCCTTTGTCCCTTTGATTGACCGCGGCATGGAGTGTGCCATACCTTTTTGTTGTCCTTTTCTTTATTTTAAAGATCATGTGATCTTACCTTTTGAATATTTTAATTAATCTTGTAAGGCTACTCTTATCTATAAGTAGTCATGTTTGGAATGTATTTGGGACATCTTGAAGAAAATACATTGTATCACTCTTTTGAGTTATATTTGTTTGACGTGTTCAATTAAAATTCTCGATTATTATTCGACGCGTTTTGGAATTCTAACCCGATCGATTTTCAATAGGTCTAGAGAAGAAATCACTTTATCGAATTATAGGTCTAATTCGATAAAACACTTTGTTCATGTTCTGATGAATTTCCCAAATATTGGACGATTCTTACAATTTGTTCCATACTTCGAATTATTGTTCGTGTTCCCTATTTGTAAAAGACACTTCTCTTGCTTTCGATACAGGGTACCTGATCGGGAGTTCGCATTAGTTGTTGTTCGTTGTCCGAAGCTTGCTTCCTGTTTTTCGTTGCATCCGACCAGAGTTTGTTGTTTCGATTGCTGCTATTTGGAGTTGGCTGTTCCTGTTTGTTTTCATTCGGCCAAATCCTATCTTGTGCGCATTACTGCTGTTAGTAACAAGTTGTTGTTGTTCGCTACTGCTGTAGCGACGAGTTGGTGCTGTCAGTTTGCGAACCGCTACTGTTCGATTCCTCTTGACCGTTAGCTGTCCGCTCGTGAAATTGCCTTCCGCTCCTTTCGATACAGGATTCGTATCATTAGTGGTATCGGAGACACGTTTGGTGTCTTGATCTTGTGATATTATGGATTTCACCGACGAAGATTTCTTGGTGAAGCTACGCGAAGCACTACGTAACTTACCAGAGCCACGTCTACAGCCAAGACGAGGGGGAGAGGGTGTGCATTCAGTCCATCATGACGAGTTCAAAGTGAACGAACTTCCGGAGTTCGTTGGAGGTACCGATCCTGAAGTTTATTTAGAATGGGAACGTAAAATTGATCGCATGTTCGAGTTTATTTAGAATGGGAACGTAGAATTCTCAAGTTGGGAAAAGGCGCTTTTCTTTGGTTCGAAGGAGTGAAAACACGAAGAGCTTGTGCGGGGAAAGAAAAAATCCGTTCGTGGAATTCATTAAAAATAAAGCTTCGAAAAAGGTATGTACCGACATCACATCAGTTATCCTTATACCGTAAGATTGCCGACCTCATGCAAGGAAAATTAAGTGTTGGCGAATACATTGAGGAGTTCGAAAATTTGACCTTAATGGGAGAATTAGAAGAGAATGAAGAACAAAAGATGTCACGGTTCTTACGTGGGTTGAACCGAAGCATAGCTAACTCGGTGGAATTATACCCATATGAAGACTTTGACTCATTGTGCGGACTATGCGTGAAGTTAGAAGCTCAATACAGGGCGAAGTTTTATAAACCCGAGGTTCCATCCAAATTCGGGAATCCAGTTATGGGTTCAAGTTCGACTACCAAAACAACCGTGCTAATTCCTACCCCTACTACGGTTCCTAAGGCCCTCTACATGCCGAAGGAGATGAGTTTGACTAAAGTATGATGTTTCAAATGTCAAGGGTTCAGACATTATCAAAATGCTTGTCCGAACAAACGAGTGGTGACGCTAAGAGAAGCTATCACGGTCCAAGACGAGTTGGTAGTCGAGGACGAACGAGAAAGACTGGGTGATGTGTTTAATTTCAACGTGGAGGATGAAGAAGAAGAATGTGAAACTTATGATGCTCCAAACTATGAGACGACTTTGGTTCTTCATACTTTACAAGCCAAATCTGTTTCGAATGATTCGGAACAGCGGGATCAAATATTTCACACGAAGTGTCAAGTCGGTAACAAATGGTGTAGTTTAATCATTGATGGAGGAAGTTGCACCAACGTAGCTTCGAGTGAGATGGTGACTAAACTCGGGCTGACTACTACGACTCATCCGAAACCATACTCTTTACATTTGCTCGATGATGTGAGTAAAATAAAGGTGTCAAAACAAGTGAGGATCGGATTAACCATGAGTTCGTATGATGACAACATATTATGTGATGTACTCCCAATGGATGCATGTCATGTACTTTTGGGACGTCCATGGATGTTTGATAGGGATGTCTTACATCGAGGAAAAATCAATGAATATGAGTTACGAGATAAGGGCAAAAAAATTGTGCTTAAACCGATGTCACCTCAAGCTATTCGTTCTATGAGCTCTAATCGGGTTGAAAAAACGAAACTTACCATGTTTGCTAGCGAACGGGTGATGGAACACACTATTGATGATGGTGAGTGCGTGTACTTGTTAATATTGAAGGAGGAACGGAACAATAACATGGTTGTGAGAAACGAAGGAAAGATAGACGCTTTACTACACGAATTTGCGGATGTTTTTCCCGAAGAGTTACCGTCGGGTTTGCCACCTATTCGTGGGATTGAACATCGAATCGATCTCATACCAGGTGCATCGCTCCTCAACAAGGCTGCCTATAGGTGTAATCCTGAAGAAACGAAGGAACTACAAAAAAAATCGAGGAGTTAATGAACTGCGGATATGTTCGAGAAAGTTTAAGTCCGTGTGCGGTCCCGGTTTTGGTTGTTCCTAAGAAGGATGGATCTTGGCGGACGTGTATTGATATTCGAGCCGTGGACAACATAACAATCAAGTATCGATTCCCAATTCTGAGACTTGATGACATGTTGGACGAACTACATGGATCCGTGATCTTTTCAAAAGCCGATTTGCGGAGTGGTTATCACCAGATTCGTATGCGAGAAGGAGATGAGTGGAAAACGGCTTTCAAAATTAAACACGGGTTGTATGAATGGACCGTCATGCCATTTGGTCTTACTAATGCTCCGAGTATTTCCATGCGTTTGATGAACGAAGTACTCAAACCATTTTTGGGGCGATTTGTAGTTGTGTATTTGAACGACATTTTGGTGTATAGTCGGTCATTGGAAAAACATTTTAGACACTTGCGACAAGTATTCAAGACTCTTAGAACTCAACAGCTCTATGGAAAAAAGGAAAAGTGTGCATTTCTCGTCGAGAGTATAGTTTTCCTTGGCTACGTTGTTTCGAAGGCTGGGGTATCGGTGGACCAAAATAAGATCAAAGCAATTAAGTATTGGCCTACTCCTAAAACCGTGACAGAAGTTCGGTCATTTCACGGCCTTGCTTCATTTTATCGGAGGTTTATTCGAGATTTTAGCACAATTTCGAGTCAAATAATGGAATGTTTGAAGAAGGGTCCATTTGTATGGAACAGGGCTGCCCAAGGAGCATTTGAAAATTTGAAGGCGAAGTTATGTGAGGCACCTATCTTATCATTACCCGATTTTTCGCAACCTTTCGAAGTAGAATGCGATGTTAGCGGAGTTGGCATTGGAGTGGTTCTTACTCAAGGTAAGCGACTTATTGAGTATTTTTCGGAGAAATTTAGTGGTGCTCGGATCAATTATTGCACTTACGACAAGGAGTTCTATGCCATTGTGAGAGCTCTTGACTATTGGAGTCACTATCTTCGTCCAAAGCATTTTATTTTGCATTCGGACCATGAATCATTGAAATATATTAATGGGCAGCAAAAGTTAAATTCACGGCATGCTAAGTGGGTAGAGTTCTTGCAATCATTCCACTTTTTATCAAAGTATAAGGACGGTAAAAGCAATGTTATTGCGGATGCATTATCTAGAAGGTATGCTCTACTTTCTACTCTTGATGTTCGTTTGCTTGGTTCGAGATGTTGAAGGAATATTATATGGACGATGCTGATTTTGGAGAGACCTTTATCCGTTGCAAAACTGGTCCGTTTGAAGAATTCATGATACAAGAGGGTTTTCTCTTTAAAGGGAATCGACTTTGTTTACCAAAACATGCGGTTCAGGAGTTGTTAGTTCGAGAGGCTCATGGAGGGGACTTGGCTGACCACTTTGGCACGGCTAAGACCATGGAGGTACTTAGGGAACATTTATATTGGCCGAAAATGCAAGGGGACGTGAATGATATCGTAAGTAAGTGCATAACATGTCATATGGCAAAGAGCTCGTTCAAGCCGGGCATGTATATGCCTCTACCAGTTCCGAATAGGCCATGGGAGGATGTCTCGATGGACTTTATTGTTGCATTGCCTTGTACTCAACGGGGTAAGGATGCGATTATGTTTGTCATAGATCGTTTATCAAAGATGGCTCATTTTGTGGCATGTCACAAGACCGACGATGCAAGTAACGTGGTCGAGTTGTACTTCCGGGAGGTAGTACGTTTACATGGAATTCTAAAAACTATTGTTTCGGATCGGGGTTCCAAATTTCTTAGCTACTTTTGGAACATGTTGTAAAGAAAG
>CM065804.1:64510000-64512500 GCA_033398695.1 Orobanche coerulescens
CGTTCTCTTATAACTGCAACATCTGTACTTTCACGTTTGCCAATACACAACTTTGATTATTAATATCTTCGGTTCTTTACTTTTAAAAATTATAAAAAGTTGATATTTTGAAAGTATATTTCGAGATAAATCTAACAAGATACCACATGACTATATTTTTTTATATGTGTAAATCACAAAAGATGGTCAAAAGAGAGTATGTGAACATTGTAATAGTCAACACGTTGCAATAATAAAAGAACGGAGGAAGTATTTTTTTCCAATTTACTTTGATTCATCTTTGGTGTTTTATATTTGTTATATTTTTATTTGCTCTCAATTATATTAAAGTATAGTATTTGAAAATTTATTGGACATTACTTGGTGACGACGATTGAAAACTTACTGATAAGTTCTCAATTTTTTGGTTACCGAAATTGATCGTGTTTTTAGTAGTTTATTTGACAACTGTGAACTTACTCATAAGTTCTCAGTTGTTTGGTCGCCGGAGAGGTCATCGGATCGAGTTGAACGTGTTTTTGGTGTTTAGTTAACAACTGAGAACTTTGTCGGAGAGGTCGTCAGATCGAGTTGATCGTGTTTTTACTGTTTAGTTGACAACTGAGAATTTACTGATAAATTCTCAATTGTTTGGTCGTCGGAGAGGTGACCGGAGTAAAAAAAAAAAGGTTCTTAGTCGTTTAGTTGACAACTGATGCGTGAGTATTTTTAAATGGCCTTTTGGTATCTGGTAACTTCGGTCACTTTGGCAATCGTTTTCTAAATCTATTCTGTCGGTATGTGTAAGCGATAGCTTAACGTATGTTTTTAAACTGTTGAGTTTTGGCATTTCGGGCCTTGTGGTTTCAAATGAGATTTTACGATGGTCTTGATAAACGAGTTTTATAAAGTCTTCGAATGTTTTAAATAGATAATACCGTCGTTAGCCTCTTGGACGTTTGTAAATGTTTTGCGAAAATTTCCTTCAGCCTTGTGGGTTCCATCTCGGGGTTGAATGTCTCAATACTTTACAGCTTGAATGCTATTTCCATTTGTGCTGTAGGCTATAAAGGAGAAGTCGTTGTATGGAATGTTTGCTGTATGAAGGGACAACTTCCATACTTGGCGCTTTTAGACTCTTGTTGCTGTATGATGGCATGATGATAAGTCTTCGATACAGGATCAACAACTTCGATAGGACTTTCGATACAGCAGCTTGCTGTATGCTAGATTGGCACATTGTCAAAACACTTTATCAAAACCACGATACAGGGATTGTTATCTCAACATGATTTGTGTTGGGCTTGATTGCTGGGTTTGAGGTATGGTGATGATTATGATTATTGTGTTGGATTGACTACACATTTGGACATGTAAATTTTGGTGTATGATTGGATGTTCGAACATGTTTGGTTTTAGGTGTGTTGTTCGTGGTGATGTGTTGCGTTGTTTGGTAGGTGTTGGGAAATGTGTGTGTATGGTCCAGGTATGGTCCGTGGGACCTCTGGAGTTTGGTAAATGAGGTGTACGAATAGTGTGTGTGGTCCAGGTACGGTCCGTGGGACCTCTGGAGTTTGGTACATGAGGTGTATGAATAGTGTGTGTGGTCCAGGTATGGTCCGTGGGACATCTGGAGTTAGGTACATGAGCTGTACGAACAGTGTGTGTGGTCCAGGTACGGTCCGTGGGGCCTCTGGAGTTCGGTACATGAGGTGTACGAACAGTGTGTGTGGTCCAGGTCTGGTCCGTGGGACCTCTGGAGTTCGGTACATGAGGTGTACGAACAGTGTGTGTGTGTGTGTTCCAGGTACGGTCCGTGGGACCTCTGGAGTTCGGTACATGATGTGTACGAACAGTGAATGTGTGGAACCGGGTACGGTCTGTCATGACCTCTGGAATTCATTACTTGATGAGCATGAACAGTGATTGTGCGGATAATGTTTTGATGTTGAAATCCCGGACACGTGATGATATTTCTCTAATGTATTTTGAAATAAGAACTGGGCTTATGCCTTGATGATTTTCGAAAAATGTTTTGTAATTTAGGACTTGAGGTCCAAAAGAAATTATGCGTTAAAAACTCCCGAGATGCCGAATTTAACTCTTAAAACTTCAGCACTTGTTTTTTGATTGATAAAACCTCTCGGGAATATTTTGATAATTGATTGTGTTATCTGATTCGTGATTGCCATCTGATTGATAGATTTCGTATTCTATTATACTTGCATTATTGAAACAATGGAGTTTTACTAACCCCCGAGTAATCGGGGGGTGGATGTCTGTTTTGCGTCCAGGTATATGCTGGTTCGAGGGAGCAGTCGCAGGAATGGCACAGGAAGTGACGATCAAGAGTTGAGAGTTTGTGCGGGTTATGTTGTGTCGGCCAAGTTATAGTCAGACTTCCGATGTCGTGTATCTTTACCCCTGCGTGGGTATTTATTGTAAAGGATTGTATTTTGTCTCGTTTGCACTGGTCGTATGACCTCATTGGTCCGTGTGGTTGTATTGTAGTTGACCTTAA